>JARHVA010002626.1:2220000-2230000 GCA_037957365.1 Torreya grandis
ATGTATAATAAAAATGCAAGATCATAACATCCTCCCCCTCTTGAAAGGGATACATCTTGATGACTTAATCAAAAATCTATGCATAATATTGTCTAAAATAAGATCTTCCCAAGTGGTGCTTCTTTCGATGATAAGGTCCCATTGTACCAAAATATGTTTTATGTCATTGTTACATAAGTTAATGCTTTGATGGTCTACTATTCTCACTGGTTCTAATTGGATCTTTTCTTATTTTTTGACTTATAAATGAGTCAAATCTAAAACATGAGATGGATCAAGTATATACTTTCTCAATAGTACAACATGTAAAACATCATGAATCCTTGAAAGAGGAGGAAGTGCTAACTGGTAAGCAACATGTCTGATCTATTCCAATATGTTAAAAGGCCTAATAAATCATGGTGATAACTTGGAAGCCTTGCCAAATTTAATAGAATTTTTTTGTAGTCTAATGCACAAAAAACTTTTTCCCCTATGTTTAATTCTCATAGAGTTATTTTAAGATCTGTATAACTTTTCTATCATAAGCTGCTTTTAAATTTTACCTTATTATTTTCATATGCCTATCAAATTCTAGTAGTAAATCAAGCTCATTAAATGCCCTATTTTCTAAGTTGTCCTAACCAATAGGTGTCCTACACTTACACCCATATAAGGCTTTAAATAAAACTATCTTAATAACTAAATGGTAGGAATTATTATATGCAAATTCAACTAGATGAAGATAATCCTCCTATTTAGTTTACTGATCCATTACATACATAGTACCATGTCTTCAACCACTTAGTTGAGTCATTCTATTTGCTCATCTATTTCAGATGATATGAAGAGATAAAATTCAGCTTTGTTTCAAAGGCTATAGATAAAGTATGGCAGAACCTTGAAGTAAATAATTTATCCCAACTTGATATAATCATCGTAGGTATGCCATGGAGTCTTAACACATTTACAAAGTGTTCTGTAAATACAAATGCATCATCTATCAAATTTCCAACATTAAAGTGGCCAAATTTAATTGTTTTATCAATCACTACTAGGATTGTATCATTTTTACCACATGATTTTAACAACCCCATAATAAAATCAAGTGAGACTATAACCCACTTATCCTTAGGAATATCATGAGGTTAAAACAATCCTCATGGATGGAAATGCTCAGCCTTAACTCATTATCAATATAAGTATTTTTTTACAAATTTAATGGCTTCATGATTTATCCCATGCCAAAAATATAGATTTTTTAGCTAATGCATCATTTTTGTAACACCTAGATGAGCATAATAAGGTGCTATATGCACTTCTTTAAGCACATAATTTCTCAAGGCACCTATTTTGGGGACATAAATTCTACCTTGATGCCTAATTAGGCCATCTATTGCAATAGAAAATTCAGCAAATTTTTTTTCTACTAGCTTGTTAGCTAAACTTGTTCTTACTTCATGGTAGAATACATCAACAAGTACTTATTAAAAAACAACACTTCTAAAATTTCTTTGTAAAACTAACAAGGTAGAAAGGTACGTGCATTTTCTAAGTACATCAACCACATAGTTCTCCTTGCCTTTGACATATGAAATTTTCATGCCAAAATTGATTAAAAATTCTAGCCACTGGCACTAGCATACATTTAAATATTCTTGAGAAAATAAATACTCAAGACTTTTATGATTAGATTTTACTTGGAAAGGATTTCCTAATAGAAAGTGTTTCCATTACTTAAGTGTATGGACAATGGAAACAAGTTTCATGCCATGTGAAAGATAATTATTTTCATGTTATTTTAATTTTCATGACTCATAAGCCACAAGCTTACCATATTGAGTCAAGATACCTACATAACTTTCCTTAGAAGCATCATCCAAAACTTCAAGGTTACCATTTAGGTTTGGTATGATCAAAATAGAACCTATAGTAAGTATCCCCTTTAAATTAACAAAATCTTCCTCACACTGAGGATTCCATATGAACTTCTTTTCTTTGCATTACAAGGAAGTGATGGGATAAGCCACGCTAGAATTTTTTTTAATAAAGCATCAGTAATAACTAGCCAAACCCATGATGCTTCACACTTCATGCACATTGGAAGGAGCAAGCCAATCTTGGATAGCTTTGATCTTAGAGGGGTCAATAGAAATGCCTTCTTTAGAAATAACATGTCCTAAATAATGAATTTTAGATTCATAAAATGCACATTTAGACAATTTTACATAAATATTATGTTGTCTTAGTCTTTTCAAGACAACATGGAGGTGTTGATCATGTTCAGCCTCATTCTTTAGAATAAATTAGAATATCATCAAGAAAAACTAGCACAAACTTATCCAAGTAATCTCTAAATATGTTAATCATAAGAGTCATGAAGGCTATTGGTGCATTGGCTAAGATGAAAGGTAGAACCATAGATTCATAGTGTCCATAGTGGGTTATAAAGGCAATTTTATGAATGTCTTCTTCCTTGATGTGTAACAAATGTTAACCAAACCTTAAGTCTATCTTGGAAAAGATTATAACACCCTTAATTTTGTCAAATAAATAATCAATTCTTGGAAAAATATAGTGGTTTTTATTCTTACCTTGTTCAACATGCAGTAATCAAGACAAAGCCTTAGAGTACCATCCTTCTTCACAAAGACTACCAGAGTAACCCAAGGAGAAATACTTGGTCGTATGCTTCTGCTATCTAAATGTTCTTGTAGCTAAAATTTTAATTCTTGTAAAATACCACATTCATATAGTAAGGTGCCTTAGATGTAGGGGTAGATCTAGGTATGATGTTAATAGAAAAATCAAATTCTCACTTGGGTGGTAACCTAAGTAGATTTTCAAGAAAAACATCCATAAACTCCCTTAGTATAGGAAAATATGCATGTTCTAGCTCTTTCTCATTAGAAATTTCTTGCAGTTGGATTACATAGATCCTATTGCCTTTCCTAATAGCTCTTTTTAGTTGTAGGGTTGAAAGTGTTTTACATCTCATGGACCCTTGCATACCTTGTAATTCTACAATTTGACCAAGGTCATTAGTGTATCGTATTATTTTACCCACATAATCAAGTGTGGCTTGATGTCCATGCAACTAATCCATTACAAGAATGAGATCATATGACCTAGAAAGCATGAGAAAAAGATTCACCTTGGTTTTAAAAACACCAAGATCTAATTATACTTATTCTAAGCATTTAAGAATAGGCATTTTCTTACCAGTATCAAATTCCACTTCCCAACCTTCTCTTATTAAGACTGTGTTGACCCAATTTTGCCCACAAGAAAAATCTTGGTCACCTTCTACACTTGCTTTGCATGGCCTGTTAATTTTGAGTTGCAAGGTCCACCTTTAAGGTTCGACAGCTCCGTTTCAAAGCATTGGCTTATGGGCCTCATTCATTGGTGTTCACGGTAGCATAAGGCAGAGTTTTCAAACGTTCACAAAAGGAGAGAGGAAAAGGCTAGGGCACTTAACACTAAGGCAAAAGGAGGGTAGATGTTTATAAGAATAATGCAGCTGGTGGCAAAATTGTTGCCCACAACATCAACAGGTAAAAAGAGACTACAAACAGATGCAATCAGTGGTAAAATTACAACTCATAACGTAAGCAGAGAAAAGAAAGGCAGCCAACTCAGCCGACGTCGGCAGAATAGCCATGCGTATATGGCCGACGTCGGCAAAATTGCCACGCTCAGCAGCCTACTCGGCCGACGTCGGCAAAATTGCCATGCTTGGTAGCTAAATCGGCTGATGTTGGCAAAATCCTGCATGCAGTCCATGACATTGGGTGGTAAAATTGCCGCCCACAACATTAGGTAGCAAAAAAGGCCTATAGAACACAAAAAAAGGCCCACCCAGCAGGCAGAAGAGTAGGCCACACGCAAAATGAGGCATCAAGCATGGTCCTAGTAGTTTTATGATGTCAGATATAGTGTTTTTCACTCTTCCCAATGAGACTCCTCTTGGCTTTTCCATATAAATACGCAGACTTGGCCATTTTAAAAAGATCTTCTCTAATTTTGTAAAGAGCACAACTCTGCAAATTCTCCACTTGAATCAATAAAATATAGTTTTTGCCTCCATTTTGGATAGATTTGCTGTGTATGCCATGAGTATTATTTGTGTTTAGTCATTATCTTTGATGATTTCACAGGTAATGCCAACAGACCAACTATCTACAAGGCACCGATTCTGCAGCTGAAAGGAGAAGAGCAATATTTGAGAAGGACAAAATAGAGGAAGTTGCTTGCAAGTGTGCATTCCATAGCACCTTGGTGAACCTCTGTTATGTATTTTCCATTATAACCTCCCTATTAGTCTTAGCAACCTGGTTCTTTTGCCAAATGTGTAGAGTATATTTGCATTTTTCTTGATTCTGAGAGTGGATGTGGAAGGTCAACCTTTATTTTGGTGTATCACCTCTTTAGAGTAGGCTATTTGTTTTCCTATATTTTCTTCTCCCTTTTCATCCTCCCCCCAGTATATCTATATATCTATATTTTGCATTGCCTGGAACAAACAAGATACATCAGAGGGAACTAGCCCATACCTAGAGACTCTCCTCTCTTGCTTTGCCATCCCACAAGCGAGAGAGGAGTTTCCATGTTGCGGGGAGAGGGCAAGAACCTATTTTCCTGCTACTGGGTGCAATCTCCAGTCATCCAATTTTGGCATGCCCGGTGGGACTATGTTTTTTACCAGTTTTTAATGTAGTAAGGTTTCAAGATTGATGTTGGTCCTGTTACAGCAAATCAAGTTTCTTTAGCATTTGGTGACTCTGAGTAAATCCGCTAGTTAAACAGCCTGGTGCCATCATAAATCATCCATTTCTTGTATGTATATTTCTTTTGCAAAAAATCATGGGTTTTGTTTTCCTTCATATAATTTGGATCAGACTCAAAATATTCAAAGAATCCCCTCAAGTGGCTCTCTTAGTTGCCATGCAATGATAAGGGAGGTGGCATTGGGATTTGAGAAGTAGACAAAAGAAATCGATAGGCTGGAAGAGCAGTATAAATATCAGTAGGAGCTGATGTATAAAGAGGAGTGCTTGTTTAGGCAAGCACATGCTTTGCAGTCCATGAAGCATGGGGTAACAAAATGGAGAAATCCATCTATCCAAGACAGTTAGCCTTGTGTGCCCCCTCCTACCCTGAAGAAAACACACTCTTTTGCACCAAATCCATTTTATCAAATTGCACTTGCTCACTCTAGCTCGTCAAATACAATCACTCCAAATCTAGTGTGCCTAGCTTTCCAACACCAGAGGGTATCAAAACAACCTCCCATGGAGATCAATCTTTTCAACTCCTTAGATCAGGGTTCTTCTATTGAGAATAATACCACCAGCCAGCACGAGACTCCTCCAATGCACCAACAGTGTTTTCCTTGCATTCCTCAGCCTCCCCAAGTTTCCCAACATAATGTGCAAATTTCAAGTTGGAGGAAGGAATGCCAAGGACCAGCTCAGAGCTTTGAAGAGGATCATGCTAGTCACCTACAAGAGAGACTCTTCCAAGAAAACCTAGCCAAACAAATTGAAGACTTAGAGGCTAGGATAAAGCTGCTTGTTGAAAAAGAGATAAAATTTCTAGACCTTGAGGAGGAGCCTCAGAACCTCGTGGAAAACAAAGTTGCTCCCTATTCGTAGGGGCAGGATTCAAATTTTGAAATCCTAAATTGGGGGAAAATAGTGGAATCATGGGGAAGAATAGAAGAAGAAAAGCAAGTTTTTTCTCAAAACTTTCAAGAAGCCAAAGCTGCATCTACTTATGATAATGCTGGCAACCTCCAGGAAAAGCTTTTCCAGGAAGATCTGAGTAGGGGAATTGCAGAGTTGGAGTCCAAAGAGAATTTCCTTAGCCAATGTGTGGTGGATGGTTTAGGCCAAACATCATATTCCATGCTTGAACACACCCCACTTACACATTTCTAAGAGAGTTGTCAGGCTGTGCCTAACATTGATGAAGTGCTAATCAAGTGGAGAGAGGAGAATCATTTGATTTTAGCTCAAGGACTGTTTCCTCTTCCACATGTTTTCTCCACTTCGTCCCTTCTCAAAGAAGAACCTATTTTGCAAGAGGCAGGTAAGGGGAAAAAAATCCAATCTGCAAGTCTTCAGGAGGCTGTTATGAGCGACAATGAAGAAGAAATCATCATTGATGCTCCTTGTGAAGACCTTATCAACAATAGAGAAGATGTAGGTCTTGCGTATATGTGAATGTTCCAGCAATTCAAAGAGGAACAAATGCATGGTAAGATCTCTTCTCCTCTGTTTGATGAATTTCCTTGTTGTATTGATGAGGATGACTACATTGAAGAATTTGAGAAAGAGGAAGATCAGAAAAATAGTTTTGAAAATCTAGAAATCCTAATCAGCAAAGAGGAAAAGGAGAGGTCTGTCTTCTTGGAGGAATGCCTTGAAGAAGTGAGCTTTAAATAGAAAAGTGAAGTCTCATGGGATGAGCAACCATTTCATGAGTCCATTTCAGACATCATAGCAGTCCTACTTCTTCAAGAAGACCAAGAGGAAGCAGAGGATGAGTTTGACAAAGTTTTCAGTGAGGTAGAAGGAAACAAATTAGACCATGATACATTGTAGAAGAATTGTGTAGAACAAGAGGCTTATGGTGATGAGCTGGTAGCAATTGATTTCTTGGTGAGGAGCACCAATATCAAAGACCAGCATTTAACAGGCTGCCATGGACAATCAGAATATGTATATATTAGAGGCATGTTTGATTTTGATCCCCTCAGTTTCCAGCCAACTCAGGTGACAGACAGGAAGAGTAAGTCACCAAATCTCATTTTATTTCAACTACTTGCCTACCACCATAAGTCTTCTCACCAGGAAGGAGACTTGAGAAACTTTCCTTTCAATCTAAGAGGGGTGAGAGCATTCTTGGTTAGCTGTAGATAATAGTTTACTTTCGGTTGTTTTCCCTGTTTTCCCTAAGTGCAGTTGCATAGGTAGTGTTTTTAGGCTTATGTGTTTCCTTCTAGTTGTGGGGGTAAATTCTGTATTTTTGATCCTGGGATCTTTTGGGCTGTTATTAATTCTTTCAAGCTGCATCTGAATCTACACCTAATGGATAAACTAAGGCAACTGGGTCCTAAACATAGCAGGCATGTTTCCCCCAGGAGTCACCAATTTGTTGACCCAATTTGCCCATAGGCAAAATCTTGGTCACCTTCTGCACTTGCTTTGCATGGCCAATTAATTTTGAGTTACAAGGTCCACCTTCAAGGTTCAATAGCTCTATTTTAAAGCATTGGCTTATCAGCCTCATTCATTGGCATTCACGGTAGCATAAGGCAGAGTTTTCAAACATTCACAAAAGGAGAGAGGAAAAGGCCGGGGCACTTAACACTAAGGCAAAAGGAGGGTAGATGTTTACAAGAACAATGTAACCAGTGACAAAATTGTCACCCACAACACCGGCGGGTAAAAAGAGACCACAAACAGATGCAGTCAGTGGCAAAATTGCCGCTCACAACACAAGCAGAGAAAAGAAAGGCAACCAACTCAGTCGATGTCGGCAGAATAGCCATGCGTATACGACCAACATCGACAAAATTGCCGTGCTTGACAACCTACTTGGCTGACATCAGCAAAATTGCCATGCTTAGTAGCCAAATCAGCTGACATTGGCAAAATCCTACATGCAGTCCATGACATTGGGTGGTAAAATTGCCACCCACAACATCAGGCGGTAAAAAAGGCCTACAGAACACAGAAAAAGGCCACATGCAAAATGAGGCATCAAACATGGTCCCAGTAGTTTTATGACATCAGCTACAGTGGTTTTCACTCTTCCCAATGAGATTCCTCTTGGCTTTTCCATATAAATATGTAGACTTGGCCATTTTAAAAGGATCTTCTCCAATTTTGTAAAGAGCACAGCTCTACAAATTCTCCACCTGAATCAATAAAATATAGTTTTTGCCTCCATTTTGGATAGATTTGTTGTGTATGCCATGAGTATTATTTGTGTTTAGTCATTATCTTCGATGATTTCACAGGTAATGCCAACAGACCAACTATCTACAAGGCACCGGTTCTGCAATATTTGAGAAGGACAGAATAGAGGAAGTTGCTTGCAAGTGTGCATTCCACAACACCTTGGTGAACCTCTGTTATGTATTTTACATTATAACCTCCCTATTAGTCTTAGCAACTTGGTTCTTCTACCAGATGTGTAGAGTATATTTGCATTTTTCTTGATTCTAAGAGTGGATGTGGAAGGTCAACCTTTATTTTGGTGTATCACCTCTTTAGAGTAGGTTATTTGTTTTCTTGTATTTTCTTCTCCCTTTTCATCCTTCCCCTAGTATATCTATATTTTGCATTGCCTGGAACAAACAAGATACATCAGAGGGAACTAGCCCATACCTAGAGACTCTCCTCTCTTGCTTCACCGTCCCACAGGCGAGAGAGGAGTTTCCATGTTGCGGGGAGAGGGTAGGAACCTGTTTTCCTGCTACCGGGTGAAATCTCCAGTCTTCAACAGACTGTTTTACTATTACATTATTTAACAATAAAAGGAGAAAGAACATATTCCATTGCACCATAATCAATTAGAATAGTCAAATGAAAACCATTAATTTTACCTTGAGTCTCAATTGGAATGGCTTAAGTTAACATTACAGTTATCAACAACAACATATACTCTATGGTTCAATATGTGCCTTGATTTTAGCTTTAGGTAGTCCTTTTTATAGTGATTATCACCACATTCCTAACACACAATTAGACAAGAAGATTATACTAGAATAGTATTAACACCTATGGTAGGTCCACATGGGTTATTTTGATGTTGTTCTTTCTTGTAAGAACCAAATTTGGAAGGTCCATGGTTTTTGAAATTTATGTTTTGATTAGAAAAATTGTAATAATTCTTATTACCTCTTAAAAATCTATGTTTAGAATCAGACTTTCTAAAATTCTTGTTTATGGGATAAAAGTTCTTGGCCTTAGATTGCTAGTTATTTGTCTTAAATTCTTGTCTTGCCTTTTGGTAAGACTTTTCCTTCTCCTCAGCCCTGTATGCTGAGTCTATGTCTACAACCAATGTTTTTGGATTTGTCATGTTAACATTATGAATTAGAATCTTATTGATCACAAGATTAAACTTAGTAATATTATTTTATTCATCATGCATATAGTTCAGATGAAATAATAAATTTAATAATTTATTCTTATATTCTATAACAGACATGTTATCTTGTTTTAAGAGATGAAAATAAGCAATTTTTTATCCTTGCAGTTTGAATTTAGGTACCTCTTATGGAATTGAGTCTCAAAAATAGACAAGGATAGATTTAAATATTGATACCCTTTAATATCATAAATGTGGTTCCACCATTATGTTAAAGGTCCTACTAGCTGATAGGCTACTACTTTGACTTTCACATTGGAAGGCATATTATGCAAATTGAAGTAATTTTTCAATTTTACCAATAAAGCATTGGATACATCACTTGATTCTTCACCTAAAAAGGTAGGCAGAGGAAGATTTTTCATTTCCTTGATGATTGGGTCAAATATGGTCAAAAGTGGTTCTTGAATTATAGGTCCTTCTAGTTATCCCATTTCTAGTCTAGGTACTTCCTCTTGGGATAACCCCTTAAGATTATTTAATATTTATTATTGATTATCAATATTCCCTTGAAAGATGTTAAGATTCCACTGAGAATTTTCTCATTCTTATTAATTGGAATTCCACTGACTACTTCAAAATGGGGTACCTTGATATTATTGTCCACATTATTATAGGCAATTCATTTAAGTAGTGAACAAGAATGTAACTTCGATGAACCCTTATCCTCTACCGCTTCCCCTAGATGGATTGGAATTAAAAGTATTTATATAGATGTTTCCTCTTCTTGATTACATTCTAACCATCTTGAAAAATCAAAATTGATAACTTAGAAGATTGCAATAGTTAAAAGGAAAATTTCTCATGCCTAGAGTTCCCTAGAGTAGAACATTACTATGATACCAGATGAAACAAC
>JARHVA010002626.1:2235000-2385000 GCA_037957365.1 Torreya grandis
TGTTTTTGAGGAGTTTATAAGAGAATTCATAGGTATGGATTGCATAGGCACAAAAGAATAAAAGGATCAATCAAAGAAACATCAGTTATTATAATGATTTTTTCAAACCAATGAAGTTGTGCAAATGGAGAAAAAGGGATTTCCCCACATTGAACCACCTAAATATTGGCTTGAAGTCTACTTATAGGTCATGAGTTACATAACCTTGGAAGGTAAGTACACCTTGATCTTTTTGCACTATTCAATGTTGCTAAATCAATTCACCAGTTTTAAGATCATCCTTATTTATTTTCTCCTAAAATATCTAGAAAGTATAGTCCTCCACCAAGTTAATATAGCTATCTCAAGCTTATATCAAGGCCTCATCTTTCTACTGGTGAAACATGGTCATAACCTACTTGGAAAAAAATTCCCTCCTAAAGGATCCTCCTCTGAGGAAGACTCCTCAGTGGACCTTGAAATGGGGATCCCTCTATGAGCTCCCTCCCCACCAATGAACTTTCTCCTCATAACAACTTGCCCTATTCCCCTTTGGATGACCTTCCATTAAAAATTATTTTCATCCCTAAACCTAAACCCATCACCCTTACATCTCCCTTCACTTATGATTAGAAAGGTAAGGTTATTGTAATAGAGGAACATGTAAAAAAGAGAGTAATGTTACAAAATTTCAACATAAAGGTCCAACAAGTGGGTTTCGGTTTGGCAAAACTAATCTAGGATTGGAATTAGCTTCACTAGGTAGTGGATGCCACAAATCATGTGTTGGTGTAGTTTTCCATACCCCCTCTCCTTTCCCAAGTTCTCAAATCTCCTAAGGACCCTAAATCCCCCGGCCCCCCTTGGGGTTCCCCAAGGGGGTCCCCCTAAGCATCCCTTCCCCCAGGTGAAAGGAAAGATCCTTGGTGAACAAGCTAAGGATCCCAACAATTAGACTAAATCCAAAGCTTCAAAAGATAAGACCAACTTCTCACCAAAGTAAAATTCTTCTATAGAGGATACTTGGGAGGGTCCCCTCAATTAACATGTTTTCTGTGTCTAATCTTATTTTTGTTGTTTAGACTTTTTATTTATTTTTGTTTAGCCATGTAAGCCTTGGTTAAAATTATTTATTTCATTTTTGTGGTTTTGGGTCCCTGTAAAACTTGGTTTTACCTTATCTAATAAAAAAAATTATAAGTGGATGTAGATTGATGCATTGAGTGTAACTTTTAACAAGTTGATACAACCCAAAATTCAATCAAAATGGCCAATCTAAAAACACATGTGACTTGCTAAAATAACCTTAATCAAACACTAAAAAAAGTGATTACCCCTAGAATACCCATATGATCAATCAAATATCAAACAAGGTTTACTAGACTAGAAAAATATCATAGTATATGAAACCCACCCAACTTTAAGTCATAAAATGAAAAAATGGTTGTGTAGACAAAAAAATATCAACCACTAATTTAAGAACAAAATGATCCATGTCCATTCTCAAATTATACAATCATAATTTCTCTAAGCACCTACCTTATATTTATAATACTATGTTGTTTTAAAACCACAACCCTAATAATGAATGCACATATATTATAATGAAAGACACAATGTTGCCAACCTTTAAAGCATTCATCCTTCATAATATAAACATATCCATTCTTAACATGCATATAACACACAAAAACTCATTGTAGTCCAAAACTAATTTTAATGCATAAGAATATTGATACATATCTAAATTGTATATGTTTATTATAATTTATAAGAAATACACTTATTGATATATTGATACAATGGGTCTACATATACACCTAAAAGTTCAAGGAATTTTGGTTGCATGCACAAACTCTAATTTTTTTACCATTATAACAACCTAGTAAGAATCAAACCAAAAAACTTAAATCAAATATTTAATTGAAAATACGTAGAGAACTATACAAAATATTAAACTCTAAGACTCTCCCCAAGGTCATCATGTGTTCCCCAAGCCAACTAGCTTACCATTAAAACTAGGAAAACCATTTTATTGTCTTCATTCAAAATTATTCAAATTCTTAACATTTTATCTTCTATCCACCTTCCCCATTATTTCCCATTTATTCCCCCATACCCTCAACCAATTTACATTGAATTTAAGGAGGAGATAAACATATCGTATCCCAAGGAAATCTAGCCAACCTTACCATTAATGGTGAGTCTGAAAGACTTAATGACAAAGCATCCCCCAGTCCAATAGAAAAATGGATTAGTGTTAATAAAAATAAATTAACAAAACCAATCATATATCCTTGAAACCTTCACCATCTACCTTATTAAATTAAACTTAATGCATTTAAATGTAAACCATTGACCTAAGTCGATGTGGTTAAATAAATATTAGACCAAAGTTTAAACTAAGCCATGTCTTCTTAGTCATTTAAATATTATGCCATCACCTTAGAATATAGGTGATAGGTCAAAGGGGTTTGAGTAGCATGGGATGACAAAGATTCCCAAGGGGGGTAGGTCTAGGTAGTTTAGTTAGGTTTAGGTACAAATTGAGTAGGTTGATAGGGTCTAATAGAGAATAAAAGTGATTCAAAAAGCTTGTAAGAATAGAGAAAGAAACTGTATGTATGGGAAAGGTGGTAGCCAACAAAATAAATAATATAAAATAATGGATAATAATGAAAAATAACAACCCATAATGGAATTGGTATGGTACAATAGTAATTACAACACAAATATCATAGCTGAAAAACATATAATGGAATATAATGACCATATTTAATTATTTGAAGGATAATAAAATAATAGAATACTTATTAGTCATACTGACGTGCTCAAAAATCATTGTTCTATAATTATAGAATCCACCACCTACCTATCTCATAGACAACCTATAATCATAAAAATGGCACAAACTACATTATGTCATAAATTGATGATCGATATAGATTATATAATCATCATCAATAAAAATAAATAGTCCATAACATAATAAATCATAGAATAAGTATGAAGCCAACAATATTGCTTTAAGTACCACAATAATCCATCTAAACAACAACTAAAATAGTCTAGCATCATAGTGTTAATGTAATAACAATAGAATGTATAATGAAAATGTGGGATCATAACAAAGTTGTTATTTATAGCAAGGTCAATTAACTCTAGGCACTTTATTAGTTTTTAGATTATTTAATTTTGCATGTCAACTCCAATTTCAATCTCAAGTGTATTAAAATAATTGTATGTAATTATTTTATTCATTTAATGTTAATGAATGAATATTATGGTTTCATGAAATTCTAATTATTGTGCCTAATGATATATTTTTTCTTTATTAGTCTATGGATTCATCATTTGGTATTAAATAAAGTTTAACTCTTGGAAGTAATATATTTATGAATTTGTATTAGGTTTTAAAATTATATTTTTGAATAGTATTCTATGATTGAAAAATAGGTGTAAATATGTTGAGAGGATAAGGAGGAATTATATAGATGAACATGACTATACAACAACTACAAAGGCAAATGAAATAATTAACTGTAATTATCACAAATATCTTAAATTTAAGACAAAGGAAAGAAAGAGAGGAAACAAAGTAATAAAAAAATATGAAGAATAATTTCATAAAAATGAGGAAAAAAACTAACATCCACCATAGATGGAAAAAAGGACAGTTTAAGATCTAGAGGGAAGACATGAAGAAATCAAGGTTGAAGTTTCAGAGTATTGAGGTAGTTTAAAATGAGAGGATTTGATAGAATGGATAAATAACATGGAAAAATCTGAGAGAATGTAATAAAGTTTTTATGCACAAAGTTGAAGGGTCATGTAACCATTTGGTGGGATCGGTTACATAAAGAGATACAAATAAAGGGCAAAGAAAAGACCAACACTTTGAGAAAGATGTATAAGAATTTAAGGAATAAATTTCTTCCTATAAATTATAAACAAACCATATACAAAATATTCCAAAGTTTAAGGTAAAAGGATCACATTATACAAAAATATATAGATGAGTTCTACAAGCTTTTCATATGCATGGAACATGATGAAATAGAAGAATAGATGGCCATAAGTTATGTAAATGGTTTGAAGTGTTTTATTCAATATCAATTGAGCATGCATATAATAATTTTTATGGAGGAGGCTTATCAATTATAATTTAAGGTAGAGTAAAATAAAAATAGTCAAGATTTGAAAATATCAATTAGGCAAAAAAGAGGATAATCACCTCCGATAAGGGGGTGAGGTGGATTTAATTCTAATAGATGAGGATCGCCCCATGGTACATAACAATAAGATGATAATAGATAAGGGTTTAAATATCAATACAAAGGAATATGATTTTAGAGAGGTAGAGCTATGGTGGTGGTAGAGGATGGAATGACCTACACAAACTATATGTTTGTTATAAATATGGAGAAAAAAAACATAGAATATTTGAGTATTTAGACTATCATGAATAAAAAAAAGGAAAGATGATTTCTAAAGATTAAATTTGGTCGAGGTTGAAATATAAGAACAAAATACACAAGTTGCAATAACAAACATAGGATAAAATCTCATGATGAGGAGAGAAATGACGTTTTAAAGGAAATAACATGTGTAAAATAAAGAAGGTGGTGATTTCTGGCTACATATAAATATTTTTTGAACAAGGTACACTTTAGGAGATACTATATGAAAAGTAATTATTGATGGTGGTAGTTATGAAAATATGGTTTATAAAGAAATGGTAGAAAAACTAGATTGCAATGTGAAAAAAATCCTTGTCATTATCAAATTTCGTGGTTTAATAAATGAAATTAATTTATAATAGATAAAAGGTGTTTAATCATGTTTTCTATAGGAAAAAATTATAGAGATGAGTTATGGTGTGATGTTCTTCCAATGGATGCATACCATGTGTTTTTAGGAAGTCCATGGTAATATGACATAAAGGTAATTCATTATGGAGTAATGAATACACTTAATTTTTGGAAAGGTGGTATAAAAGTACTTGTAATACCTCTTAAAGATGAAGGACATGAAGAAAACATGTTGTCCATAGAAGAATTTATAAAAGACATGAAGATGACAGGTTGTTGTTAAGCATTAGTAATAAAGAAAGAAGACACAAAAGTGATGCACATACCAGAAGAAGAGTAGAAGTGTTGAAATAATATGCATATTTTATCCCTAATGAGTTAAAATATGGTTTACCACCTAAGAGAGACATTCATCATCATGTTGAATTGATTCCAAGATCATATTTACCTAATAAATAGGCTTATAGGATGAGTCCAAAAGAATATGAAAAATGGAATAAATTTGGTGAGAAATGATGTAGTAAGGGAAAGCATGAGTCCAAGTAAAAATGCCAACATTGCCAACTCAAAATAAATATGGAACATGGAGGATATGTGTGTATAGTATAAAAATAATTAAAATAACTATCAAATATATATTTCATATACCTAATTTAGATGACATGACAAATGTTCTTGAAAAAGGAAAATACTTTACTAATATTGATCTAAGGAGTGGATATTATCATATTCATATTTATGAAGGAGATGAATGGAAAAAAACATTCAAGTCTAGGTTTAGATTATATGAGTGGATGGTGATGCAATTTAAATTATATAATACACCCAACACATTTATAAGGGTGATGAACATAGTGTTATGAGATTGCATTAGTGAATTTGTAGTGGTTTATTTTAATGAGATTTTGATATTTAGTAAGAGTAAAGAAGATAACTTAAGACATTTGAGAATGGTATTATAATTGTTAATAAAGGAAAAACTTTATGTAAATATGAAGAAGTGCAAGTTTATGTAGAATATTTTGGCATATTTGGGGTTTTTAGTTTAAACAAATGGTGTAATAATGGTTAAAGAAAATGAGGCATGTTTTGAGTGGCCTATTCCAAAGAGAATTACCAAGGTAAGAAGTTTCCATGGTTTATAAAATTTTATAGAAAGTTTATCAAAAAATTTAGTAGTATTATTTCACCAATAAAAAAAAGCATGAGAGGGATTTTTTTATATAGATAAGGGTAGAAACACAATTTTTGAATAATTAAATAAGAAGATTATAAAAAAACTATTTTTGTGTTGCTAGATTTAACAAAGTGTTTGAGGTGTATTGTGATGCTTCACATGTGGGAATTTGTGTTGTGTTGAGTAAATAAGGAAGGCTAATATCATATTTTAGTGAGAAATTAAAATATCTAAGAAATAAGTAATATTGGTCAAGTTGGCCTACATACCAAAATCTATCTAATCTAGACTAAGAAGTTGAGTAGGGTCTTGATTGAAGAGTGATCCAATGTCAAAAAGAGAAAATAGATTATAGGAGAATATCATTTGTCATTTATAATATTTTAAAACACTTTAAACAAGCTTAAAGTGTGAATTTGTTGATCTTAGACAACTAGACAATCATAACACGTCTTGTAAGAATAAATAGATCAGTCTAGTTGTAAATCTAATATATGAAATTGGGAGGTTAAATAGAGATAAAGGAATGCATAGATATGAATGTTTTCATGCCTAGATAATCTTCTACAAATTTCATATCTTGATGTCTTATATATCTCAAGATATAAAGCTTCAAAGTTAGACTTGCAGAGTAAGACATGTGCAGGGACATCAAGTTTAGGATTTATGAAATAGCCATTTAAATTAAAATTATCCAAGGTTGAATGCAAAGTTAACAAGTGTCAAAATATTAGAAGATAAGATAAAGATCCAATGGTGAACATCAACTTGATGATGTTAGTGGATCCCAAAGATCTAATAGTGCATATTTGATCATGCATCAAAGATCAACATTGAGAATCAAGTCAAAAGGTTAGCATAAAAATGTCATTAACAAGTGGTAAGATCTTAGGTACTTGAGTAGAGATCTAATGGATGCAGTGACTAAAAAAGATAGTGGGCCCAAGATGATTAATGGTACACATTTAATCATACCAAAGTAGATAAATAATGAGTGATGGGTCAAAAATTTAGTGAATCTTAAAGACAAATACACAGTTGTCAAGTTTATTGACCACATTCGATTGAAAGAAGATCTATGGATCATATTTATTCATATAAAGGAATATCAATGATGTGTAGGACAAGGATCCTAGATAAAATGTGAGGCCACCACATGGTACAAGTGTAGAAGTAGATAGACTAACAAAAAGATATTAAGAATGAATGAAGAGCTTCCAGGTGGCACATTCTTAGAAACCTAGATCAAGATGAAGGGCCAATATTAAAATTTGAAGCCAAATATGGTCATCAAACTAGAGAAAATATTTCAAAGGGAAGCCATGGAGGTAGACATGTCAGTTTTGATAAGTTCATCACCAAATCTAGTAGCATGATTATAACCCCTTTGCTCCATTCTTACATGCCAAAGATAAACCAATAGGGAGTAATCCACACTAGAATAAGATCACAATAGATTGATCCAACTATTATAACTACTTTGATGTTAAAACTCAAATTTAAAATGAATTGATCCTATCATTATAACCATAAAGAGCATCAATGCATTCTAGAAATAGATTGAAAGGAACTAATATGGTTATTTTGGATTCTTTCCATAAGTAATCTTAGACACTATGATCTTTTCTATTGGAATCAACATTGGAATGATGGGAAATTTGGGTCATTTTTCTTCCTTATCCATCCTTCTATGCATGTTCCCCATTTCCCTCATCCCATTCTATTATAAGTACAAGCTTCTAAACCTTGAAAAGGATCCCTCCCTTTGGCATGACTAGACTCTGCCAAGATTTATACTATAACACCTATTTGATGCAATCAAAACTAAATTCATCCATTTATAAGCTAAATTAAAGTGTGTCTCATGAATTAATTGATATAATTAAGTGAATATATGTTTTAATTGCCTCTGTCTGAGTTTTCTCACTTTCATGTAGTGTTTTGGTAGTTCTCATAGGTCATTCTAAGTGTATATATAGTCTATTGGCTAGTTTGGAAGTGGATAATTACCTTCCCATGCCAGGTCAATATATAGTCCATGATTTTTTATGAAATACTTATGTGAGGGTTGAATTAAAGAGTGAGTGAAGTGATATTATATAGTCTTAAATACATCCTATGGTGTGTATTTTGTAAGTATAAGGATCAAAACATTTGGTGCATCACCCCTCGTTTACATGCTTTCAAAGATTACCATTAGTCTATCTCCACTTTTCCTAGAAAGAAGCTAGTTTAGGTTTAACATAGGTGATAAACCCAAAAGGAAGATAGCCTTGTCTAGAGGCATGACCCAAGATTATGTTACCCATAGCCTAGGATCATTCTCATGTTGGACTAGGTTTGATCAAGAAGACCTGAACAATCCCCTTTACTCAGTTAGGGTATAAACTCAGATGTTAATAGTTAAGACATACCCGATGGGAACATGTCTCTTAGAGGAACTAAAATTTTACACTAAGGAGAAATATTTTCAATAGCAAAGGATATCCATCATCATCAAGAGCTAAATATATTTAAAGTTTTAGAGTTCGTAGCATCATCTAGATAACATTCTCATTCCAAAGGTTACTACAAGTTTAACTAATAAAGGTATTCCCATTGAATTAATTGAGATACCTTATATTTAATATAAGAGAGAAATATTTATTAGGAAAATAACTTATCCTCAAAATCAATATTCATCTCCTAGTCATCATATTGTTTCAATCAGTGTAATCCTCACACTCAAATAGCCACCAAAAATCAAGTATTTATTCCATTCAATAGAGGTAGTCCATTGAACATAGCCCAATATGATGATATTCATATGTCTACTCTTATAATCATCCCATTATTTTCTATATAATATTAAACAACTACTATTAAGCACATCTAGGATGTTTCCAACCTTTGTTCCATTCATAATGTTATTCAAGATAATGTGTCCGTTAGACTGCTTGCTACTTCTTTCAAAGGAAAATATATATAATTATATAGAAATCACTTGTTAAATTACATAACTACATGGGATGAATTAGGTACATATTCAATCAAATTACTTCAATCAAATAATTTGAAGACAAGTCTAATCACCTATCTTTAGTTGAATAGCTAACCAACATAAAGAAAGCTCTTCATGAGTTCATGTTTGATTTCAACCTCAAATTCCAAATGACATGGACTAGAATAATTTTAGTGATTAGACCATCCATTGAATATTATTTCTTGTATTATTTAAGATCCCTTAATTTTGATATTAGTGTGATGATACAGTCCATTGGTGGCCATACCTTGCCAAATGCTTTTGAGGTTACAATAAGAATAGAAAATAGTTTAATACAAGATGGTAAGCTTATTACAAGGCCTCTAATGCTTATATTCCCATAGTTTAAATATATACCCCCATAAATATCCTTAGTTTCCATCATTAACTCTTATTCGACCTCCTTAAGATTAAGTTACATCCCCTTATAGTCAAGCCAATGAGCTTGGTGAGCTAAAAGGTTTACTTCAATCCTTTAGAAATGAAATATTAAAACTCAAGAGGCAAAAATATAAGACTAATAGGCCATATAAACAATAAAATTAGACTACTTATCAACCCTTTAGAGATCAAATGCCTCATTATTAAGGATTTAGATAAAATAAACCACCCTACCAGGCATAAGGAGCCATAGTTCTAGTTAAGCCATATGCAGCTCTTGACCCTAATATACCAACAAGTTCAAAATATATTCTTCCCACACCACCTCAAAATAATTTGATTCATGACTCAATTTGGCATCCCCCCAACCTCAATGATGCTCAAAACCAAGCCTTAAAATCATCTAACATTATTATGCCACAAATGACATGATAAGAGTTTTCACTTCAAGGAGGTCAATATCAAGATATGAGTTTGGTTACCTAAGGAGAGGCTCAAAAAGTTCAAGGGAAACTTGATTCCATTAATTTAAGATGGAAATGGATGATTATGTTGCTTTCAATCATGCTGGTGAAACTAGTAGTTCAAATGGTCAAGCTGTAGTTGTAACTAGAGCTAGAAGAAGAGCCATTGATGAGGCTCAAGATGCAACTAATGATCCAAGTACTCCTAATGTTTT
This sequence comes from Torreya grandis, assembly GCA_037957365.1. Lineage (NCBI taxonomy): Eukaryota > Viridiplantae > Streptophyta > Pinopsida > Cupressales > Taxaceae > Torreya > Torreya grandis. Next base: position 2,245,050 of record JARHVA010002626.1, read on the forward strand.
TTTCCAATAGTACCAAATATCAAATTTATACCCCTATAACATAGATAAATTAGAGTGTAGAGGCTAGGAAGGTCCCTCAAATGCCTCTAGTCTATGAACAACTAGTGGTTTAAAAGGTACAACCAAAGGTTAATGGAGCTTCATTCAATATAGTGGATCAGATGAAGAAATCCAATCTCATCATTATCATGTGGGATTCCCTTATTATTCCAAGATAAAAGGATATGCTCATCTAATATCTTTCATCTCTCAAGGTCTCTTAAGAACCAATTAATAAACAAGGAGTTATCCTAACTAATTTAGACAAACCAATGAAGCATCAAGTAAAATAGGTATACAAAATGGTAAAATGTAAAAAACGTAAGGAAAATTCAAGTAAAACTTCTCCCTTCTACCTATATTTGATATTTAGTGATTGCTTAGTTCATAATTGTATGGTGGACAATGGAGTCAGAAGCACTGTCATGCCTAATCAAATTGTAGATAAGATTGGTCTTATCTATGAACCAAATGTTAAAGGAGTATTAAAATTGGATGGTTCAATAATAAATATAATATTCATCATGAAAGACCTGGAGTTGACATTACATGCTTGTCCCAATGTCACCATTTAGTAGGATGTAGTTGTGGTAGACTTGTCTCCCTACTTTGCCATGTGATTTTTAAGGGACTTTACCTCAAAGATTGGAGGATACTTATCATCTTATTAGACATAATTTATATTCAAGACTAGGTATTGTACCAAGGTAATAATACATTATGAACCTATTGATTTGTTCCATTTGGAACCTTATATGTCAACTATTGTGAACACCAATTGCCTCCTCTTAGATGAGGTGATAGAAGATAGTGTAGAGGAGACTAAATCACATTTAAATGGGCTTAGATATTTTTTCCTTGATGAGTGGGAATATAGATCACATGAATATTATCCTTATAATTTTGTTGATTAATAAGGACTTGGTGTCTATGGCTTTCATGATAAAGATGCAATAATTCTAGCCTTGATAAAGGATAATGAGTCTAGTGATGATCTTTGGAAACTATACTTTGAAGGGTCAAGGAATAAGAATGTTACTATGGATGGAATGATGTTTGTTTATCCAACTAATCAAAGTTACTTATCATATATTAAGTTTAAATTTTTTTTTCCAAATAATGATACAAAATATGAGGCACTAGTTCATGGTTTACAATGGGCTAGAAAGATGAAAGTCAATATCTAGAAGATGAGGTATGATCAATTGTAAGTTATTCATCAATTGAAATCATAACCATTAGAAGAGGGATAAATACCATATTATAAGATATATACAAGTGTGAATTTGGTGATCTTAGACAACTAGACCATCATGGCACATCTTATAAGAACAAATTTATCAATCTAGTTACACATTTAATATATGCACGTTGGAAGTTGAATAGATCCAGATGAATGCATGGATATGAATTTTTTCATGCCTAGATCATCCTCTACAAGTTTCATATCTTGATGTCTTTTCTATCTCAAGATATAAAGATTGAAAGTTAGAATTGCAGAGTAAGACATATGTGGGGATGTCAATTTTAAGCTTCATGTAATAGTTATTTAAATTTAAATGATCCAAAATTGAATGTGAAGTTTACAAGTGTCTAAATATCAAAAGCTAAGATCAATATCTAATGGTGAGTAGTAACCTGACAACATCAGTGGGTCCCAAATATCTAACAACACATGTTTGATCATGCATCGAAGATAAAAAATGAGCATCAAGTCAAAAGGTTAACATAAACATGTCATTAACAAATGGCAAGACCTCAAGTACTTGAATAGAGATCTAATGGTACATGGAGATTGATAAAGATAGTGGGCCTAAGTTAATCAATGGTATGCATTTAATTGTACCAAAGAAGATCAATGATGAGTGATTGGTCAAAAAGTCAATGAATCTTGAAGACAAATGCATAGTTGCCAAATGTCTTGAGCATGTCATATTGGTAGAAGATCTATGACTTATATTCATTTGAACAAAGGAAGTTAAATGGTGTATAGATAAGGAACATAAATTAAATGTAAGGCCACCACATGGTGTAATTATAGAAGTAGATAAACTAATAGTAGGATCTTGAGAATGAATGAAGAGTTACCTAGTGGCACATTCTTAAAAACCTAGATGAAGATCAAGATACAATATCAAAATTAAAAGCTAAATATGATCGAGGTCAAACTAGAGTAAATATTTCAAAGGGAATCCATGGAGGCAAACACGTTGGTTTTGATGGGTTCATCACCAAAACTAGAAACATGATTATTAACCCTTTGATCCATTCTTACATACCAAATATGAACCAGTAAGGACCAATCCACCTCAGAACAAGATCACAATAGATTGATCCAACTATTTTAATTGCTTTAATGCCAAAATTTAGATTTTAATGACTTGATACTAACATTATAACCATAAGGGGCATCAATGTAGGCCAAAAAGAAATTGAAATGGACTAATTTAGTTGTTTTGGTAGCTTTCCATAAGTATTCCTAGACACTATGATCTTTTTTAATGGCATCAATACCAAAATGATGGGAAATATGGGTCATTATGCTCCCTTTTCCATCTTTCTATTCATGATCCCCATCTCTCTTATCCCATTCTACTATAATTATAGGCTTATAAGCCTTGAAAAGGATCCCTCCCTTTGTCATGACTAGACTCTATGAAGATTTGTACTATAACACCTATTTGATGTAATAAAGACTAAATTCCTCCATTTACAAGCTAAATTGAAGTGTGTCTCATGAATTGATTGATGTGTTTAAGTGAATATATGTTTTCCTTACCTCTATCTAAGTTATCTCATATTTATGAATTTTTTGGCAGTTCTCACACGTCATTCTAAGTGCATATATAGTATGTTGGTCAGTTTTGAAGTGGACAATTGCCCTCCCATACCAAGTCAATAGCTAGTCCATGCATTTTTATGAAATACTTATGTGAGGGTTGATAAAAAAATGAGTGAAGTGATATTTTATAGTATTTAATTCATCCTATAACATGTCTTTTATAAGTATAAGGATCAAAACATTTGGTGCATCACCCCCCAACTTTTACATGCTTTCATAGATTATTGTTAGTCTCTCTTCCCTTTTCCTAGCAAGAAGCTAGTATAGGTTTAGCATAGGTGATAGACCCAAAAGGAAGCCAAAATTTTCTATAGGTTTGACCCAAGATAATGTGACCCATAGCCTAGGGTAATTCCCATGTTGGACTAGGTTTGGGTAAGAGGACTTGAACAATCCCCTTTGCTCAGTTAGGGTGAAACCTAAGACGCCAATAAGTATTTTAAATATCATATTGAATTTTATACCATTATAAAAACATTAAGACATTGAAGGAATTGATTAGTGTGGTTATCCTATTTATAGACCATGAGGCTTTAAATTATGTAATCACTTAAAAAAATTAAAAAAATAGAGATGTAAAGTGTGTGTCTTTCTTGTAAGGATACACTTTTTTTTAATCATAAATCAATAAATCAGAATTAGGTAGTTGATCTTTGACTAGATGAGTGGTGTTATTAACTAATATAGTGAGTGAATTATTTAGTTGGATTTGAAGTTGTTAAGGAATTATAAGATATTGATCCAAATTTTGGAAATATATTTGATCAATGCGAGAATTCGTTAATTTGTGAGACAAGTACTATTTATGATTAGTACCTTATACAAGATGGTTATTGTTATGGCCAACACACCCCATTTTTTATACAAAAATGGGGGGACCTCTCTTTAAAATGATAACCTAGAGTTCTTAGATATTATATCTCACTCTAACTAAGTTTGTCAAGAGAGAACCCTTGAATTCTTATTCTACCCTAGTCTCCTCAAGCATATTACATGTTTGTAATGGCCTATTGATCCTTGTGTAGAGCCCATGTGACCTATAAATTTAATGTAGTCTAATATTGGTGATATCCCAAAGTAAACCAAGATATTTTTTACTTATAGGATTTAATGTACTAAATTTTCTACAAGATTATTTTCATTAAAAACTCTAGGGGTCTCAAAATATTAGAGTCTTAGTATCCAAAAATGTTAGACTCCTAGAATCCTATATGGTACCTGGTGAAATCTAGATAGTATTTAGGTGATCATTTTATTATTCACATTTATTTTCATTTTACTTAGTCTCTTTTCATGGATTTATGTAAGAGGAATATTCAAAGGAAAATAAGCCATGCATATAGCTAATAGTGAAGCCATATCTTATCATAGCTTAACTAATCATGGCACCTCAATATTAGATGTGTTAACCTCCCTGACCCAATAGATATTTTAGGGCCTGAGAGAGCTTGATCAAATGATATAGTGTCACATAACCCATAATCCAAGCCTATTAGAGATTAATCAATTAGGGCATCCTAAATTTAGAATGGTCAGTCTCTTAGACTTGACAAAGATGTCAGAGCCTAGGAGAGCCTAATCAAATGAAAGGATGTCACATGGACCAAAATTTAGAATTATAATGACCCAAATAATAATTTCACCCCATTTTTAGAATTGTTATTTTACTAGACTTGATAGAGATGTCAGATCTTAGGAGAGAATAAAAATATAAGAAAGTACCACACAACCCATTTTTAGGATTATTAGTCTCTCATACCTAACATAGATATCAGGGTTTATCACATTAGGTCACATGGCATTTCCATACAAGACTAGTAGGGAGATCCTAATATAACTTAGGATGGTTATAATGAAGTATAATTAGAGTCATAAGGCTAATCCAAATATGAAATGTGTCTTCTATCTATCATTCTCTTTCTCCCAAACATATAAAGATAAGGCACTAGGCTGTGCCCAGGTATTGACCATTGTAGCATGAACTAATGAACATAAGACACATGCAAAAATGTAGGAACTACTTAGGAAGCCTAAAAATGATATAAATGTGTGCCTACCACACTCTAGGCATTAATTCAATGGTAAATTAGGCCTTGATTGGATAATCTAAAATTTCATGTCATAATCACAAAATCTACAAGTGATGTATAATCAAAATATCTAAGTATAATTATAGATTAGGAAATAAATGGGAGGATTAAGCCACCAAATCAGATTTAAATTTTCACTAAGTGAGCCACCAAACACCATCAATGCAAGAGATGTATTTAGGTCCCTATAAGTGTCTTAAGACAAACTCATTAACCATTATTGCTCCCAATTTCTAAAATCCCACTCCTTGATTTTTAATTTGACTAGTTCCCTCTATATCTTCCACATTTGTTTAGTTTTTATTGTAACAATATCCCTCCCAACTATAATGTTTGGCTCATATTTAAACCCTAAAGTTGAGCAAGAGTGTTGAGACACTACATTCCTAAATGGCTTGATGTTTTTCAAGTATTACAATGAAATATTCAAGGCTATTGATCTAGTACCCAAGTCTTCTATTAGTGATAATGATGAATAAGCTGAATTTGAATATGACCTTTGAGATTATGAGAAATCTGGGATGTACATAGCCATGGATAAACATGAGGTCTTTTCCTACACTAGCTTGTTTGAATTTTTTTTTACCTATAGTGAAGAGAGTATAAGATGGAATCCATGACATGGTCTATTCTATAAAAAACCAACATCATATTGTCAACATCTTGGGATCCACCTTCAAGGACTACTACAAAATCCTTGAGTACACCTTGTCTTATGATTTAGCCATCATGACCACTTGGACTAACACTCACTAGATACATGCTGTCTTGAAGGACAGGGATGAGAAACTTATTACAATGTGAATTACCAAGATAGATGTGAATATGTATACTATCTACACTTTTAAAGAGGGAATTCATGTTGGAATGGTCTTACTTGACTGACTATATTAGGGAGGGAAAATGTCTACACATCAACATATTATGAATTTACCTACTCCACATAATCCTCTAAGATGAGCAAGTCCTTGAATTAGGAGGGATAATCAATTTTAAAATTATAAAGATAATGGGTGATGCTTGGAGAGGTGGTGATTTCTATATGATGAGATACCTAGTGGATATAATCTAAAGACACTCACCTTCAATTCATCTAGATTTCAAACATAGGTTCCCAAAGGCTCAATGGCTCATGTAATCTTTTATAAGCTATATGGCCACCATTATCAGATTAATATCAGGAATATTTAAGAGTCATTCTACTTGGTGGTTTATAATTCCATCAACGAGGCACCCATACTTCAGCTCTCAAAATAAATTAGGGCCTTCTTCACATCTCCATTGGTGATTAATGGTACTATCAAGAGGATATCATCATTTGGGTGTCATGTGTTCTCAAATATCCCCTTTGCTTACCATACTAAGTCTTAAACCAACTAAAAAATCAATAAATTACATATCAACTGGTGGAAGGTTTATTTAGGCATTACATCAATCATTAATAGAAGGCTTTTCTACCCCTCCTTATCACTATCAAGCATTATGTGTATAGGGTCTTCCATTCTTTAAAAAAATGATATATGGGAGGGAATTTTTGGCTTTATTAAGATCTACGCATCAAGATTGGGACCTACACAACATCATTAGGGCCCACTTAAAGTAATCATCTTGTCTCAACCTCAATTATGGCCACCAAATTGAGGATGGTGATAATCTCTACTAGAATTTAACCAATGATAAAGAGGTGTTTTATCATATTGAGGCCCATAATAAGAATAAAGGGAAGAAGGTTTAGCTTAGGCATTCTATTACCTCCTCTATGATTAATTAACATGTAGTGGACTTTGAGGTGACTCACCTAGATTTTTGAAAGGATTACATAAAGATTATTGACAAATTTTCCTCCTAGAGATATCTTTCACCTCAACCCTAAACTCCTCCACCACATCTTCTAGTTCAATTAACTCAGCCCTAAAAAGTCTAAACCCATGTATCCCATTCCAAAGTGACTCAATTTCATGTGACTTAACCTTAGGCTGTATAGGCCTTAAGGTTTGATATCAGTAGTAGCTTAAAGATTAGTCTATAGTGGGACTGATAGAAAACATAATCAAAATCCCTTTACCCACTCTTTTCACTCTCAAACAAGCTCTCATAGCACCACTTGTAGCAAAGGGAAATGCAACTAATTTATAAATCAATCATATATCAAAGAAGACAAATCCTACTTATAATCTTGATTGTTGATATATTAGGTATTTAGGGTCATGAACAAGATGGATCTACTATACCTAACCAAGAGATATCTTACCATAATAAAATAACTGGGAGGGGTCTAAAGGCTCCAATCAAGCAAATCTATGCAATAAACCTAGTTAGGTCATATGTTTTCATATTCACAAAAGTATATGACATGTAAAGTAAAATCTAATCTAGTGCTCACTAAAGCTTGTGGCATAAAATGGGGGTTAATAAACATGTATAAGAGAATCCTAATTAAGTTATGTATAGGTAAAACCCTAATGCATGGAGAGATTAATATATTCAAAATCCATTAATTATATTACTTTTGTTTACTAAAATAGAGGATTAAAATTAGAGATACTTACCTTGAAGATGAACCCATCGAGACTCAATCTTTCCCTTAGCCAAAGGTGATTTGTAAGAGGTATTTTTGGTTTTTAAGTATCACTAAGAAATTCCAAAACATCTAGGACTTTTCCACAATATAAGCTTATTCTCCAAGTAAAAACCCTAAGCTATAATTCCTCAAGTAGAATAACAAAAGAGTAGATTATAAAAAAGTGCAAATGAATAATTAAATCTTGCTATCTCTCTAAAATGGTAAATAAATGAGTGTATATATAAATATAACCCTAAACCTTTTTGAATTTTAGTTTATAGGGTTGGTTCAATCAAATTTTTATCATTATTGATAAAATCAAACTAGGTCTTGGTCTAGGTTAGCCAAGGCCAGATCTAGACCCTAAATAAGTTTGATCAATTAGGGTACAAGGTCTATGGGGATGAAAATTTAATGTAAACCATTAGAAAGGGTTTTAGGCTTAGGGAGGGGATAATGAAGGCATACAATGTTTTTAGGATGGTGTAATATAGGAGATAAAGCTTAGGGAAGATTCTAAGAGAAGGTTGGATTGATATCAAGTGGTGGTATAGGGGACAACAATCCTATAAATCACTAATGCTCTATCCACCCCTTTGTTGTTACACCCTTTAAGGCTTACACTCAGATAGATTGAGAATCAATGGGTTTTTTCAATATAAAAAGCATCATAAATTGATAAGATGTTGAAAATATTATGTGTATACATATTCCCCACTCAAATTTCATCATGTGTCACTTAGGTGCAAGAGGGGATGGTACTTTGGGAAAAGAACATTGTAATACACAATGCAAAATCTAAATAATTTTAGTATTTTAAAGCATAAAATAGCTAGAATTAAATGACTAAAATGAAAATAAATAAAATAGAAGTAATGAATGTGTACCTTGACTTACCTTTATTGTTGGATGTTTGTTTTCTATGTTTGCAATTTTGATTATGGAGGGTGTAGAGACTACTTTTGAAAAATCCAATGATACAAAAATAAAGATAAAAACCAAAAAAACACAAGAAAGCCAAGATGATTGATGTAGTATAGATGAGATGTACTTGGAAATTTGACAAGTTAGGGTGACAAATGCTAAGTTAGGACCAAATGACCAAGTCAATGTTTTTTAGAATAAATCAAATAAATGAAATTCCAAGGCTAATAAAGATTTAAAAACTTTAAAAAATAAAACTAAAGTAATAAAGGAAAAATAACCAAGTCAAACCAAGGGTACATGTCAAAAAAATGATAATAACAAATTAATGTGAAAGAAATAACAATCCTTAACCAAATATGTAAAATTAAATGGTAAAACAAAATTTTTGAGTGAGTAGTAACAATCCTTACTCAATCATCAATGGAAAAAAGTGCATAAAATGGAAAACAACATTGGTGAGTGAGAAATAATAAGCCAACCTCACTCAAAAATGTAAAAAGTACAAAAAAATAGAAATGCACTAAAGTGTCTAAAAAGAATAGGTACAAAAATGATGAATGGTAATAAAAACAAAGAAAGTCTAGAAATGTAAAGCCATGGTGTAAAAAAAGTAACTCAAATTTACTCAAGCATGTTATTTTGTTCTGAGGATAGATAAAACTAAAAGAAAGTAGTGCTATCATGTTTTAATATGTGAAGAAGAAGAAATATAGAAGTGGTAAAATATATTTAGAATCACACTTGCTTATCAAGGGGGGAAATGAAATGGGTGGAGGGGAAAATGAAGGAAAAATCAAGGTAGAGAATCTCTTTATCTAAGTCAAAAAATTTAAATTAGGTTTTTCAAAACAAGAGGACTGTCAACTTTAAGGACTCTAAATAACCTCTAGACACACAAATATTAGGTCAATAAATTAATTATGAATATCATCCCATGAAGTCTATATGCATGAAAATAAAAATGGACCCACCTTCCTAGAACATGTTCCCCATTCCTTAGGACCCTTTAGAAAGATGTCAGTATACTATGAAGATTGGGTATTTGTTTGAGAAATTAGGTAGCACCATAGAATATTTTGAATTCTCCTATTCCAATCTACTGGTATACCACACCTTAATGGACCTCAACTCTATCATGAGGTCAAATATGGAGTTTAAGCTTTGATTAGAGATAGGATATGTGCTATTAATCATGTATTTTAGTGTGATTTTGAGTTTTAACTTTATATGTTAACTTTTGTATCATTGCCTTTTGTTTCAAATGATTTGTATTTTAACTTTTTTTATGGAATTTTCTATTCCTCCTCCATATAGATTTAGAAAACCAAACATGGGTGTTAAAGATGAATATCATTTAAAATAATTGGACTTGGTTGATAATAAAGAGAGCTTGAAGATCATGTTGTGTAATAGCCTTGTTAATTTAGGTGAAATAAAAGTGTTACCTTGACTTTGACCTTGGTTTATCTATAGTGGAATGAAAGGAAAGGAAATCAAGAGGAATGAAACATGAAACAATTTGAATTACTTCAAATCAAAAAAAATGTGACAAAGGTGAAAAATTATTAAATGATAGTGAAGTGTGATTCCTTATTATAAGAATGAGGGAATTATAGGAAAACGTGATAACACTTTATTATTTTTCAAATTTTATCTACAAAATAAGCAAAATATAATGTTGAGAATAAGGGATCATAAACTTGTAAACATTATGAATACATTCTAGAAAAGGAACACTGAATTAAAAATGGTGAGTTTATGAGGAGGGCATAGTGCTATCCATGGTATTACACTAAAAATCATAAAAGAGAAACCCAAGAGGGTACACAAAGCATGTGAAAAAAATGATAATGAGATAGATGGTATTTCTGAGGAACGCCAGGTCCAATCCATAGTCTTACACTATAATTCACAAAATAAAACACAAATAGTGTAATTTTTTTGGAAAGTAAAAGGAAAATAATTAGGAATATTGGGTCATATCCATAGTTTTACAATGCAACTCATGAGAAAAGAGAAACCAAAAGACCAAAAAGAAAGAACTAAGGTTTGTGAAGAGAAGAATTGCTACAAAGGGTGAGACCTATGTAGATATCCTACAAAAAGTGTTATAAGGATAACATACATATAGCATGATAGAAATGTAAGATCTAAGAATAATATTTATATAAAAATTATGCATTGATGGATTCTTTGAAAATATATCCTTCATTAGTTTGAAGGTGATAGGTGTTAAGACCAGGTATGTCTTTTACTAAGGGACCCACTATTTTTAGGCATATTAGCCTTATTTATCATGTGTGTAGTCTCTTTTAAGGACAAGATCACCAATATTAAAATAGGGAACATTAAACCTTTTGTTATGTTGTTTGGTGATGTGTGCCTTGTATTGGCAATTGTGTTGTAGAACAAAAAGATGGTGTTCATCAAGAAGATTAAAAGGATGAAGGAGAGCTTCACATAATTTATCTTTAGGTATGATACCATGAAGAGATATATAGAGAGAGGGAATCTCAACTTCTAATGGGAGTACTAATTTGGAACCATATACTATGGAAAATGGGGTTGCCCCAGTGATAGTGCATATGCTAGTGTAATAGGCCCAAAGAGTGGGATATAGATGAAGATGCCGATCTGTACAGGTTTCATGAATTGTATTTTGGATAATTTTATTAATAATTTTGTTAGTGGCCTTAGCCTGACCATTACATTATAGATGACAGGGCATGTAAAGTTTGTGATTGATTTTGAATTTAGCACAAAGTTGTTTGATTTATTTATTTTTGAAATTATTACCATTATCAAAAATGATAGTATGGAGAAATACAAAATAATAAATGATTTTATTGAGGATGAAATTAGAAATGGTGGTTCTAGTGACATTTGTAAAAGTCATGGCTTTGACCCATTTGGTAAAATTATTGGTAGTTATGATGATAAATACATTCGCATCCTATGATCTAGGTAGTTTTCCTATGAGATATAATCCCCACTTTGAGAATGGCTAGGGAGATTCCATAGTTTAGATCTCAGCTAGAGGAGAATGGATTATATCATCATGATGTTGGCACAAACTACAATTTTTATAAAACTCAATGGCACACTTTTCAAGAGTAGGCTAAAATTAACCCATAGTAAGCATTTATGTGTTGTAGCATGTTTGCTATACTAACCACCAAAAATACCCCCATGTGATTATTCAAGGAAAAGATGAACCTCTTATTTTATAACACAACAGAGAAGGGTACCTTTAGTGTTGTGATAAAAAAGGATGTTATATATAAATAAATATTTGAAAGCTTATTTGTGAATTCAAGTCTTTTATGGGAATCTATGTTTGGAGGATAGGTTTAATGCTAAAGGAATTAAGTGATCTATTTATACAATGGTCTCTATTAAATGGTGAGATCCTCAATATATAAAAATTGAATCTTGTGATTAAATGAAATATGGGGAGTTTATTATTTAAATAATAAAGGTAAAACTAGTAAGAATTTTGTGCAGATGAAAAAGATATGCTGAATAAGTCTGTGAATCAGTGGTGGAATTTTTATCTCTAAGGATGGGATGGATGGTAAAAGAAGTAAATTATTTAGCAAGGGTAGGGAATATTTGATGATAAGCAATAAGGTTTTCAATTTTAAATTTATAATCACCATTAACCTATCTACATATTAGTTAGGAGTCACCCAAAGTGTGTAGTATGTAATTTCTAAATCAAGTGCCACTCTCATGCCTAAGATTAATGATTCATATTCCATTATATTGTTAGTGACATAAAATGTAAATAAAAATACCAAAGGGATAATTTTATAAAGAAGAATAGTGAGGATACAACCTTCCCCATCTCCTTGAAGGCATTTAACACCATAAAAATTAAGGGTCTACGTGTTTTTGTGTAACTTGACATTAATTTTAGGTAACTCCTTAATGACTACTTTAGAGTTAGTAGTATTAGGAAGGATAGAGGAATCTTCTAGATTACTTGCTTCAATATCAATAGTGAAACTATGGAAGTAATATTTAAGAGATATATATTGATTAAGACCTACAATATAGAGGATCTTTTCATTGGGAAGGTTATCTTGAAGGTGGTTAGGAGTAGGTATGTGAGTTGCTACAAGATGGTCAACAATTATTTATCCTTTAATATATTCTTGTGTAATAATGCAGAGATAAAATTACATTAGAATGACCATCTATTTTCCAATTCTCTCTCTATGGAGAAATTATTTAGAGAAGTGATGGATTAGATCATAATGAATGATAACATAATTTTTTTGATAAAGCATATAATGATGGAACTTTTCAGCTATAAAATATATAGTGAGGCAATCATGTTCTACTTTTGTATAACATTTTTCATAGTCAATGAGACCTTAATTGATATAATCGATGGCATATTCTCTTTTGGTATCATATTTTTGGGCAAGCATTCTTTAAACTAATATGGGTGTGGAATAAGTATATAAGATTATGTTTCAATTTATTTTTTTCATTTCTTAGTTTTGAAAGTAGATAAAAAAGTGAGTATTAGGGTGTGTACCTGGTAAATGCTATGCTCATTGATGACCAAATGAAGTGACAATTTCTCTTTGGCTAGGGAAGATAACCTATAAATATCAAGAAGAGTATAAGAAAATTTATTAGATGGTAGGTTGGTCGATTGCCTAGCATATGCTAGATCCAAGAAGCACGAGGCTTTCTAGGAGGTTGTCAATCTACTTATAAGACAATTAAGTCAAAAATTATATAATAAATATACTTATATTCAAATGATAATAAAGTAAATACGTAGGAAAGTAAACAATGTACCTATTTGATAGAAGATATGGCATGATGTACAAATATACCAAGGTCAGGTCCAGAGGATCTATATGATGGATGATAGTTGAAATATGAAGAAAGTTGAACAACATAATAATACTCCTACCTTCAAAAGTCATTTAGATAAAGCTTCATAGTCTTGGTTGCCCACCCAAAGAGAACAAGAGAATATAGATTTAAATTTTTGGATCCATAACTCTCCCAAGAGTCTTGTATTTATAGCATAAAATTACTAAGGAGAGGGAAGCTTGAGAAAAGTTGCTAAGCTGGGAGGGGATGAAGTTACCTATTTTAATTTGTCTTTAAATTATGGAGGATGTTTATCTTGAACAAATATAGAGCTAATTTAAAAGCTTAAGGAAAGTTTATGACCCCAACCATCTATGGTTAGGGTGACCATAGATGATTACCTTAATCGAAGATGGTTGAGGGGTCATGAGTAAATGGGTAAAAGGGTCCTAAATGAAGTGATGTGTTTTGGAGGGTTTTTGACATAATGCTAGTAAATTAGGTAGTCCACTAGATGAAGAGTTGATTAAGGGTCTACAAGTCAAGACAACACTAAAAACTATCATGGTGTAGCTTTCAGGTGTCTAAATTTTCCCCCTTTTTTTGTGTGGATTTTAGGTCAATAAGTTATAGAATAAAAATGAGCTATCGACTAGTCAAGGTCTGGTTGCCTTGAGTATAGGAGGAGCGTATTCCCCTTCAAACCAAGAGCTAATGAGGCAAAGTTGGAATTATACTAGGGTTTGATAAAAGGTGTAATAAAGGTCATGAGGTTGGGCACGTGATACATAAGAACATACACAAAAATGCAACTAATTATGATAGGCATGATTGCACAAAGACAAAATTGTCATGTTGGTAAAAATGAGGTTAGGGTCTAGGATGAGTTATAAGGTAATCAATCCCTAGCATTGGGTCACACTTTTCATGGGTCCTAAAAAAGGGTAGTGTTTACTCAAGTATCTAGGGTAGGAACTGCACCTGAGAAAAACACAATGGGTCAAGTCATGCATAAGGTGGTGCATAATGTAAAAAGGTTAAGATGGGAAAATTGGTCAATGTGGTCAACATGAACAAAATAAGGTTGTTACAAGGTGCTCAAATTTGGTGCAATTATCAAGGTAGGAAAAGGTAAATGGGTTAGGTGATTGGGTAGGTAGGGGTGGATGAGCTAACTCCTAATGTGCTAAGTAAGAGGATGCTACCTACATAGTCTCATAAATAGGGGATCTAACATGAACTTCAAGCCTAATTTAGTTCTTGAAAGGGAGAGGGCAACTCCCAAATAGGTCAAGGTAGGGAAATGAAAAAGTTGCCCAAAATGGAGGTGGTGGGAGGTGGGAAAGTGTGTAAAAATATGGAGAGAGGCAATCAATGATGGTTAAGTACAACTAATGATAGTTTAGTAACCATCGACAGTTAGATTTGACTAACAATGGTTAGAGTTGACCATTGATGGTTAGGTAACCATTGATGGTTTTGTGAAAACCCTAAAACTATGGATAAAAATGTCAATAAGGGACCATTTGGTTTCTATTTATAATTTATGATTTGTCTATGGTAGGTGTTGCTACGAAGAGTGTCTATGAGTGTTTGGAAAGGTGTTGAGTTGGTTTAGAGGAGTGTGGTGTGCAAAAGGGATGGTGGGGTCAAGATGGATGTAGGAGGGGTTTTGGGACAAGTAATGAGATGTAAATTGAGGTGGTGGTATTGATCATGAAATGAGGTAGGCAATGTGTGTTAATTTGATAAAAATAGTAAGATTTGTGAAAAATAAGAGGGATTAAAATGAGTGTAAGTCGTAAAGGGGTAGATTGGTAAAAATATCTTAGGGTTTTATAGTGTGAGATTGGTAAGGGTGGAGGAAGGGGTTTAGAATGTGGGCATTGAATGAGATGGGAAAGGGGTAGTTGGGGCATGTAAAATAGTGGAAAAGGGGTGTGTTTGATAAATTAGGTTTTAGAAGAAGAGGTCAGAGGGGCATGGCCTACCACATGGTCATTATTAGTGACTAGTGGTAGTTGACCCAACCAGTGATGGTCAACTGGAGAGGCAAAAAAAAGGCCCAAGGGGACCATCAATGGTTGGGGATAACTATCAGTGGTTGATGAGTGGGAGGAAAGGATTTGGGTAGGGTTGGGATGGGGATGGAAAGGGATGGAGATAGAATTGAAATAGGTAGAGTTGAGATTGGGTAAGATATAGGAGGTGGGTTGGGTTAGGATGAGATGGGAAGGTAGAAATAAAGTTTTAGGAAAATGAATGCATATAGAAATAGGAAATAGTTAGAGATAAAATAAGGTAAAATAGGGTGTTGAAGTTATGAAGTCATATTGGTATGAGAATTCTTGAAATAGTTATTGTGTATATATGTAACAATTAAAAGAGGCTACTTATTGGATTTGTGACATGGCTATTATTGCAGGCATACGATTAGATCTAGCTATAAGATCAAGTTATTGAGATGTTCATAGAGGTGAGGGATGCCATGTTTATAAAGGACTAGTACCACATAGAGATAGTGGGATTTGGAGTGATGTACCACCACCAACACTTGCCTAGAGATGTGTCAATGATAGTTGCCCTCATCAAGAGATGGGATATTATAACTAACACATTCTAGTTACCTACTAGAGAGATGAGTATCTTTCTAGAGGACATTCATAAGATTACTTGATTATTGATATGAGGGGATCCTATGTATCACACAAAGAGTGATGAGATATATCACTCGATGGGTTGGTTGTACAAAGTAGATAGAGCTTACACATAGTTCCACATAGGTGGATTTAGTATCAGACCATTATATGAGAGGGATCTAGATGAGAGACATCTTTTGATGATGATGATGTAATTAGTAGTGACATGTTTTACATTACTAAATTTATTAAGAGGGAAATTTTCCTATATGTTGCTAGGGGTTTTGGTAGAGTTGATATTTGGGAGGATAATATTTGGATGGTGACATGCATTATTGGTTTAGATTTATAGAGATTAATGGGGTTTTAGATTTCATAGTCATTATGATATTAGCATTGGATTTATTTTGCACTATTGGGCATATAAGCACATACATGTGTTGAGACCATTGGGCCTGCCTATGGATGCATATATACTGACAAACTATAGGGTGGGGTTTTTGATATGGAGGAGAGGAGGTGTGATCACAAGATTAGGTGGTGGCATGAGGGATCTATATTGGTTTCAAGGTGCTTTAGAGAGTCTTACCCTAGGAGATATAGCATGGAGACCATATAGGATATGGTTGATGTGGGATGGTTATATGCGATATACATATGCTTTATAGAGATGGAGATGGGTATATGGTAGATGAGATGGTGAGATAGTGCTCATTATTATGGAAAGAGTGAGATGATAGTTTAGAATCCAATAGGGTATTTTGCCTTATTTTCCTCATTATAAGAGAGAGGATGTCAAGTTCTTATTGCTAGAGCCATAGCCTCAAGAGGAGGTATTAGATTATGTGGATCTTACTGATAGAGTGACAGATGATTCCAATGTTACTATAGGTTATTCAACATGGTTTGAAGGTAGATATGTGGTAGTATACTTTGGGTAAATGGAGGCCAAGGGCCTATGGATGTTGACCCAATAAGACTACTAGTATAAGGTGACCCACAAATAGTATTAGCACTTACAATGGCATAGGCTCAAATAACCACTTTATAAGGGAAAATTACCATGTTTTAGGGTTATCTAGGAGGTGTGATAGTATAAAGAGACTAGGCATTGGCATAGCTCACCATTTTATAGGGTTGGGTGGCCACTTTATATGGTCAGGTGGCTTGTTTACAAGAATAGATTATGTCAATGATAGGAGAACAAGATCAGGTGAGGACCTCACTTAGATTGGTGACATAAGAAAGATAATATCTATGGTGGATAGGTGGGGTAGTGGTGGTACCACCAAGTTTTATGACATAAGCTAGGTATCTACCAGCCATATTGGAATTTTGTTATTATAAGGGCATTGTGTTAGCATAGTGTCTTAATGAGCTAAGGTGGATATATTATCGCATGGGTTTGGTAGGTGGTGTAGTGATTGTGGCCTTAGGTTAGTGGGCTATGGAAATGGGTCTACTGATATGGCCTCCACTAGGGATAGGTGTGGATGGGGCTAGTAGCAGTGGTGTAGATGCTCCTAGGTCATGATGATGTATATGTATTATGATATTTTTGATACTAGCCTACGTACTGAGATACGAGATGTATATGTATCATTTAGTACTGTGATATATATATATATATATGTGTGTGTGTGTGTATATATATATATATATATATATGATGATTATTATATAATGATGTGATGAGTTGATTATGATTTGATGTTTATTCATATTGAAATCTTGATTATGACATTATTTCATTGATGGTTATAAGGTATGATGTCATTTACATATGATGATGATGTTTTGATGATTTAATCATAATGTAATTTTGTATGTTCATGTTGATGTTATGGTTTATGGATTATTGTTATACTATTATTAGCTATGTTGTTTACACATGATTTTAATTTTGCATATGCTTGGGGCAAAATGTTAAATAAAAATGTGATGTTTGGTTAATGATCAAAATGTTAAATAAAATATGATGTTTGGTTGATGATCATAATGTTAAATAAAATGTGACATTTGATTAATGGATATGAGGATATGGATGTGCCATAGGTAAGGGCAACATTTACATCCATATGTTTAGATAAGATAAGGAGCATGGTGCCTTTTGTTAGTGAGAACTAAATAATAAGAATCCATAGATGGATTAACTTAGTGAAAAAAAACCCATCAAATGTTTTTTAAGAGCGTGCTTTATTAATAAAATATGCATCTTGACCACTTCATGCCAAGTAAGCTCATAATCCCTTAGGTGTGATTAAGATGTGAATGGTAGGTAAGGGTGTATAGAGTGGAGTCATTAGATTTTACACAAATGACCAAAGAACTTTAGTAGATAAATTTGTGCCTTTTATATGCTTGATTATAATGGGTAGACTGATCGATACAAGAAGTCTACTCATGCCATATATAAGAGATGATTATGGTTTGATTGAGATATATAGGTAGAATAATCGATATGAGAAGTATAAAAATGGCAAATATAAGAGTTGATTGTGGATTACTTATTAATTTTACTTATTGTTATTAATTTGATAAAGTTGATCGATGTGGGAAGCTTCTAATGAATATTGTTTAGCCATCCTTCAAGGGAGTGGTCTAAAATTTTAATTTGGCATAGTTTTCCTTCAAGGGAGTAGTCTACTTTAAGAAAAATTTGATTTGATGTTGTAGCTATCCTTTGAGGAAGCAGTTTTCTATATAGATATATTTTAAGATTAGGCATGGACAAGTCTATTCAGGTTTGAAAGGTCTACCCATGTAGAAGTAAGATCTAGACATGGAAGGTTTGTTAGAGAAAAGGGTTTTGAGAAACAACTAACCATGGGATTCCATCTATGAAAATAGATGACAAGTATCCATGAGAACTGTGCTATGGATAGAGCTAGAGTATCCATATTTAGGATTAGGTTATTACTATGATGGATGAATCACTTGGTTTTTTTATAATCAATTAATCTCAAAGAGATGGAAAGGAAATGAGGTGGAAGAAGGTTAATGAACTAATGGTATGAGCTTAAGTTAGACATAGAAGTGGGTTTGAACCTTGCATTAATAATGAAAGAGACATAAATGTGAGGCATTGATGGGTTCAAGTTATGGCTTTCCCTTGAGAAAGGACAAGTGATAAACACTAAATCCATATTTATGGGTTATAATGTAAGGTCCTAACTAATAAAAAGAAAACTTGCCCTGCTTGGTCTTTTCCATGTTAGTGATGTGTTGGTTTTCCTTGAGGATGAGATATTTGATGTTGAACTCTCATATTTTTAGATGTTTATTATATGATAATTTGATACACTCTGGATAAATTCAAAGGTGATTATGGGAAACAAGGTGATGTTCATCAATAAACTCAAGGTGTGTGAGGCATTCTTGATGATAACCCTCTTCAAAAATGATATCATGTATGAAAATACAAAGAGAGGGAATTTGGACTTCAAAAGGTAAGATAGCCTCTATGCCAAAGACCAAGGAAAAAGGTGTAGCCCCTATCATAGTTTGGATACTAGTGTGGTAAGCCCATAAAGAAAATGGGATATAGAGGTTCCAGTCTTTAATTGAAGCACTAACCACCTTAATGATAATTTTGATGAGTGTTTTGTTGGAAGCCTTAGCCTACCCATTGGCTTATGGATGATAAGGTGAGGAGAAGCTTAAGTCGATACCAAAAGCATTACAAAATTCTTGGACTTTTTTATTCTTACAAGATTTTTTGTTATTAGTGATGATCTTGTGAGGAACACTAAAATAGAAAATGATGTGGTGGTTGATGAAATCAATGATTTTTTTAAAGTTTTGATTAAGATTAGTGGGATGGTTTCCACCTATTTGGTGAAATATTCCATTTCGGTGATGATATATTGATGTTATTATGAGGAATGTGGATTGATTTCTTTGATAAGATCAAGACCCCATTATGAGAATGGCTAATAGTCAATTGACACCTGAAGACCATGAGTAGGTGCATGATGAAGGTTAACATGTTGTTGACATTTGACACATTTCTTGACATAGTGACAACAATATTGATTGAGCATGGGCTAGTAGTAGCCTAAATAGAGGATACATTTGACAATAGCTAGACCACTGAAGTGACCCCCATAGATGTAATCATGTGCTTCTTTAATGGTGTGAAAAGCCTCATTATTGTGAATGTAATGAAGGAGGAGACTATCAAAGCCTCATTTATAAATAATTCCCCTTATTAAGTAATGAGAGGTGATTTAATGAAAGGTCTATGATCATTCTTAGAAATATCTAAAGGGAGGATATCGATGTTAAGGTAATCAAAGATTTGATCATAACAAATGTCTGAAGATGATGTTTCTATTCCTTAAATGGTAGGAAGATTAAGACTAAGGTAAAATGGTGTGATGAAATGGTGGATGGTTATAAATAGTTTAGATTTAATAAGTTGAGATGGAATTTGGGACATAAGGGAAGCCATTATATCCACAAATTTATTGGTAGAATGAGGGATTGTTTAGATAATATAATGGTCAAATGATGCTAATAGTTTGTTGACAATTTGTTTGTACTTTATAAAAATGTCATTTTTGCATTGATAAGCTCATATGACTTGGTTGATAATAAGTTGAGAGTCTCCTAAGATGCTAATTATTTTGATTCCCAAAGATAGA
The DNA here is from genome assembly GCA_037957365.1 of Torreya grandis. Lineage (NCBI taxonomy): Eukaryota > Viridiplantae > Streptophyta > Pinopsida > Cupressales > Taxaceae > Torreya > Torreya grandis. Next base: position 2,265,632 of record JARHVA010002626.1, read on the forward strand.
GTGGTTTGGAGACCTATGACTAAGGCTTCATATTTAGCTATATTATTAGTGCATTCAAAATCAAGTTTTAAAGAAAGAGGAAGAGGTTACCCATTAAGGAGAATGAGGATTATGCCATCACCCCCACCATTTTGACATTTAGAGCCATTAAAATACCTAGTCATTTAGTAAGTGGGCTCTTCCAAAGAATGGATAGGTATAAACTCATCTAGAAAGGTAAGAGGGGGAGTTTGATTATCAGGGAGAGGAGCTTCAACTAGTTGGACTGTAATCACTTATCCTTTAATGGAATTTTGTAGAAGAAACTCAATATCAAACATAGCTAATAGCATGAGCCACTTAGACATACGGTGGTTGTCATATGGCTTAGAGTGCATATACTTGAGGGGATCAATGTTAGTAATGACATAAGTTTTGTGGTTAAGAAGATAGTGATGAAGTTTAAAGGTGAGGAAAACTAAGGCAAAACAAAGTTTTTCTGGATGGGTGTATCAAGTTTCATAGTCAATGAGGGTGAAACTGATATAATAAATGGATTTTTCCTTATTTTGGTCATTGTGATGAGCGAGCATGGCCCCCAAGGAATGATCAATGGTAGATATGTATAGATAAAAAGGTTGGTCCTCTTTTGGAGGAATAAAGACTAGTGGAGAGAGAAGATACTCCTTAATTTCATTGAAGGCTTGTTGACATTCTTTGGTCCATTTAAAGGAGGTATCTTTCTTGAGGAGGTGGTGAAAAGGCTGAAAATGATTAGATAACTAGGAAATAAAGTGATAGATTAACTAAAGTTTTTCTTACAGGCTACAAAGTTATTTTAGGTTCATAGGGGGAGGCATTTTTAGAATGGCTCAAAAGTTTATTGGGTCTATTTCTATTCCACAGAGGGAAAAAATAAATCCTAAAAGTTTTCATGATAAGACCCTGAAGATACATTTCTTTGGATTGAGCTTGACATGATAATGGATAAGTCTTTCAAGGATGATAGCAAGAATAGTGAGGTGATCTCAATGGTGTTTGGATTTATTGAGCAAATCATCAAAATAATCCTCAACTATTTTATGGATAAGGTCATGAAAGATGTAAGTCATGGCGCATTGATAGGTTATCCCTTCATTCTTTAAGCCAAAGGGCATGACATGATATAAAAAAGTACCCCATGGGGTGATAAAGGATGTTTAATGTTCTTATTGAGGGGTGATCAAGATTTGGTTATATCTTGAAAATCCATCCATAAGGGATAAAATTTCATGGCCAGCAGTGAGATCGACAAGTTGGTCTATGATAGGTAGGGGAAAGTCATCTTTAGGGAACACAAGGTTAAGGTCATGGAAATCCACACAAAGGTAAAGTCCCCCAGTGGGTTTGGTAATAGGAATAATGTTAGAGACCCATTATGGGTAGTCAATGGGTTGAATGAAATTAATAGATAAAAGGCATTAAAATTCTTCTTTAAAAAGAAGAGCTATGTGAGGGTGCATATGATGAAACTTTTGCCAAACTAGCTTAACTTTAGGATAGTTATTGATGTTATGAAGAGCGATGGAAGGATCAATGCCAGGAATATCCTAATAAGACCAAGAAAATTCTATGTTATGGCCATGGAGAAAAGATTGACAGTTTCATTATTCTTCAAGGGTTAAGGATTGGCCAATCTTGATGATACGAATGTCCTCCTGAGTTCCCAAATTGACATTTGTGGTTGATTCATTTAGCTTTATTTTATTTTCAAGAGGGAGGGTGTTTTGAAGAGAAGAGTCCCCCACATGCAAATAGGTAAGAATAGAATTTTCATCTTAATGTTGGATGGTTTAATGGTGGGTGAGTCATGTGTAATCATTTTAGGGTAGATAAGAGGAATGGTTTGGTTTTGGTCTTCTCATTGATAATTTAGGTGATCCAAAATGATGGTATTGATAAAAATCTAGGTGGAATGATGTTGATGTCTTCAAATTGGAGAGATGGAGTTGGTGAGGGAGAGATTCATCAGAGTGGAAAAGTGGGGTTGGTGAGGGTAGAGGTTCTTAAAATTAGAAAAGTGAGGTTGGTGAAGGTAGAGGTTCATAAAACTAGAAAAGTGGGGTTGGTGAAGGTAGGGGTTCATCTGTAGTGGTGAGAATTGGTTTGGGTGATGTGGGCTCTTTTGGGGGATCATATCTCAGGCTAAAGAACTCATGAGATTTTTGGGTTTTGATGAGGAGAAGTTCATGGGGTCCTTGTTCATAGAGGCCAAAACCAAACCCTTTCCAAGCGAACTGATGAAGGTTTGTTTGGTTAAAGGTTGGGTTGTTAAGATAAGAAAATTTGGAAGTGAATGGTTGGATATAAGACTTGGTAGTGGGATCAAAGAGTGGTTTATCAAGTCCCCCATAGATAAAATATGTTTTATTGCTAGGAAGGCCAAAGGGGACAAGGGTATCGATATTGGGATCATAAGATGCATCATTTTGAAGGTTCCCAAATTCATGTGGAGAAGGAAAAGCATCCAAAGATAAAAGTTGATATTCACCCAAAGTAAGATGTTAAAACATGGATTGTAAGGGGTGTTTAACTGGGATTTGAGATGAAGGGATAGTTTAACTAGTGGATGCTTCATCATTGTTGAAGATATAAGTGTTAACGGGTTAGATTGATGTGGTGGCTTAGATAGAAGTTGGTTGTGAAAAGAATTAAGGTGTAATAAGTACATCATTAGGCTGATATGTCATATTAAAAGAAGCAAAGGGACTTGGATCAACTTTGATTATAATTACTTATCCCTCATGTTAAAATTTGACACATCGATGAAGGGTAGAAGGGATGCATCCCATGGCATGGATCCAAGGGTGAATGAGTAACACATTATATTTAAATTCACCCTATATAACATAAAATAGTTCAAGAATAGTTTGAGGCCCCAAACAAATTTGGAGATAAATTATTCCCAAAGTGGTGGCCAAGATATCATTGAATGATTGAATAACTAAGCTTTTTAACATGATGTTTTTAGGTAGATGGAGTTGATCATAGGAATGGGAGGAGATGATATTGATACTTTTCCCCCATAAATCATGAATCTTTTGACATGTGTATGATTGATAGATGATATGATAAAAAGAGGGGGATCAAGGTCTTCATTGTGATAAGGTGAAATTTCATATTCTTGAAAGGTGATCAGGGTAGCATGTTAGATGGCTCCAATCAAATATATAAGAGGTTGGGGATCATCTATTTGAACCTCTATAGAATGTAATTCTTTGATTAAAGCTTGGTGATGTTGAGGTGATGTGATAACCAAGTCATAAAGACCCATTTTGACTAGAATTTGGTGAATTTATTTTAACACCAAATGTTAGATGAATGGAGATGCATTAGAAGAAGAAGGGGCTCTCAAAATGGATAATTTGGTCTTAGATGGTTGTGAGGGTGAAGGTGAAGGTGTAGTTATTTGGGATTGGTTGGTTGGTTGGGGAGTTGAAGGGTAAGACCATGAAATGGTGGCCTTGGCTTTTCCATTTTCATTTTATTGGATGGTTTTTCCCTCATCCTTTTATTGAGCTCAAGACTGAGTCACCATATGAATAGTATGGATAAGGGGACCAGTTGTTTACTTCAATTCCTCTGTTTCAATCCTTGGTAGGAGTAGAGAAGTAGATGATTGGTAGGTATATTGGATAGGTGGTAAAAGATGCAAGGGGCTTGCAGAAGGTTCATCTAATAGATCATCCTCCTCTAAAAGGCCATGAATGATAGCTTGGAGAGATTTACAGTTCTCTATATCATGCCCATGGGTCTTATGGTAAATAAAAATTAGATTGTCATTGAACTAGGTTAGTTTTTTATGAATGGGGTCAACAGGCTTGATTGGTGGTAAGCTAATGGCAAAAGCTTGTAAGAGCCTTTGTAAAATAGTTGTATAAGATTTTTATAAATATTTTGGAGGTGATGGAGTTTGGATTTTTGGTGTAAGAACCTTATTAAGCAAAGACTTATCGATAGGAGGTGTGATTGGTGGTTGAGCTTAGCTAGTGGTTTAGAAAGTATTGGCTTAGTTGAAATTGGTTTAGGAATTGGGGGTCTAGATGATGAGGTTTTGGATGGGAAAGTGGATGGAGAAAGGTTGGTAAGGAATGATGATGAGCTAGGAGATGGGTTTGTTATAGGTGGAGAAAGAGGAGATGGTTTTTTAGAGGAAAAGTAGGTAATGGGAATGGTGGAGGGATGTGGTACTAAAATAGAAGGTAAAGGTGAAGGAGTTGGTATGGTTCTTTCTTGAGGTTGTGGTCTAGGCAATCCTTCCTTCTTACTGGGCTTAATTAGATTAGGTATTGGTTGGGTTGATGTGGTTAAATCTAATCTCAAAGGAGGGTGAGCAAGATTTGGCATGGAAAGGATCCCCAAGTTCCTAATTGGCTTTATAAAAGAAGGATATGGTGACATGAAAATTTTAGGTGGGAGTAATTGAGATGGTTTCATGGTGACTTTAGGAGGGGTAGTTGGTGGAGTTATAAAAAAAGGGTCAAGAGTGGACTCAAGTGAAGTAGAAGGGTTGATTTTATCTAGATATGGGATTCCAAGATGATGCTAAAAGGTGGCTCTATCAAAGTTAGGCTGGGAGGTAAATTCCAAAATTTAAACTAGTTGGGAAAAGGGTTTATAAATGGGTCATATTCCTTGATCATTAGTTTCAAAGTGAAAACCTTTTAGGGAAGAATAAGAAGTGGTTTTAGTGTTTTTATCTTTGGTGGAAGGTTCTAAAGGTAATGATTGAGTAGGTAGGGGTATGATCTCTTGGGAAATGGTTTCCAAGGGAGGTAAGGATAATTTTGTGATTGGTGTGGTAAGGGTAATGGTTTTAAGTAGAAGGTTTGGTATAGGTTCTTCCTTGGTTTGGTTGTTTAAATAAGTAGTTGGTTCTTCTATTTGGTTTGGAGGAGTGGCTGAAATTGTTAGTGAAGTGGTTATATCCTTGGGTATTTCCATCTTAAGAGGGGTAAATGGAACCATGGTTTCATATAAAGAAGTGAAAGGATTATCTACTTCCTCCATTTTGGCATCTGAAGGAATATGTGGTGGGTTATTTTCCTCTATTTGGGTGATAGAGTTTATGACTTCTTTAGTAATGGGAAAATTACTGATGACATTAATTACATGTTCCTCATGTGATTTGAAGGATTCAAGTTGGCCTTCATGGTGTTGGGTTGAAGGTGGATTATTTGGGAATGGTTTTTGGAAAATATCAAGAGATTGGTTGGAAGGATCATTTAGGTTATCAAACACAAGCTCCCCTTATCTATTAGGTCCTAGTTAATGATATTAAAAGTATTACATCTATCAGTATCATGTCTAATAACTTGATGATAATCACAATTACCATTCTCATTGTACTACCTAGGAAGGGGGTGAGAAGTATCAAATTACTGAGGGGGATTGATGGGTGGAAGCTAGATTAGATTGGATTTAAGTAATTTTTTGAACACTGATGAATATGATTCCCTAATTGGTGGTAAATGGCTTTGAAGGAACCTAGTTTTGGGTATGGTTTTAGTGATTTGAAGGATTGTTGCTTCAAGGTGTTTGGTTGATAGTTGGAGGAGCTATATTTTTGAGAACAACTGATTGTGCTAATGTTTTTGGTTTAGAATTGGTTGGGTTTGTGGTTTCGGTGGTAGATGAATTAGTGGAATTGAAACTAGAATTTTTTATTTTGAAGCTTCATCTTTCCTTCATTGATAGCATGGGTTTCCAATTTATGGGCCATAATGAATGCTTTGTCAAAGTTCTTAAAGGTTTAGACTTGGAGAGGTGGAGCAATGTGTTTAACACACCCTCAAGAGAATAATTTGATTAATTTAGTTTGGGGTAATGGTAAAGTGAGTTCATTAATGAGGCCCCTCCATCTAACAATGAAATCAATAATGGATTTATCTTCAAAAAATTTAATGGAGTATAGGTCAATAATGGAAACCTTTTTAGATATATTTACTGAAAAGTGTTCTAAAATGGTTTGTGCCAATTGAGAGAAAAAAAATATAGAATGAGTGGGAAGGGCACTATACTAATCAAGGGTGGCCCTGGATAATGACACGGGAAAGGTTTAGAGGAAGAAAGCATCATTATAAGTGATCAAGTAGCAAGCATAATGAAAATATCTTAGGTGCTACTAAGGATCCTCCTTACCTTTAAATTTAGAAAATTTGGGAAATTCCCACTGAGAATAATAAGCATGGATGGGCACAAAGGGGTAGATAGGATCGTTAAAAATTTGGTCATAATACAAAAGATTAGTTGAGGTAGAGATGGATGACTCCAAACTAGTCATTTTATCCATAAGCATTTTGATTAGATCGGGCTGGGGTTGAGAACCTGCATAATTAAGAGGTAAATTTTGTTGGGGTTAGATTTTGAAAATATATGAATAGGGAGAAAATGGTATTGAAGAATTCACATACTGATAAGTGGTGCCAAGGGGTTGATATTTTGGTACATAAGAACTACTTGGTATGAAATTTTGGGTGGAGGGTGTTATGTACCCTTATGGGTTAGGGACATACTGGTAAGTTATCATAGGCACTTGTTGAGGAAAGGATGTGGTCAATATGGTTGAGTTAGGAAGAATTTGGGAAGGTTGAGGTTGGGTAGTTACCCTAGTACTAATTGGGGGAAGGTTTTGAGGTATAGAGAGAACTAGGTTTTGAAGTAGAAATGTGATAGAGGGATTGGTTGAAATTTAAGGGAAGATAGAAGCTGAAGTGGAGGATAATCCCATAGTAGATGGGGTGTAGGTGACTAATGGTAAGGTTGAACCCAAATGGGGTGTGACAAGGGATGCTTGGTTGAGAGGGGGAAGGTTGGTTTGAGTTTGGGTGGATGGGATATTGGAAGAGGCCTGAGCCAATGGTTGGGTTGAAGTGGTCCCTACCATAAGGTGGGATGGCATGCCAAGAGAAGGATTGAAAGAAGGAACTGAAGTAAGGGGTATGGTGAGGTAAGGTGTTGAGGTAATGTTGTAAAGTAACTAGATTATTGTTAAGAAAGGTAGTAAAGTCTAGATCTCCTTTAGATATTATTGGGATTCTAAAAGGAGATGGTGGTGGAGGAGAATGGTGAGTTGAAGCATGAGGAGATTTGTCAACATCTGAGGTATAATCCATGGATGAAGAAGAAGGTGGTGGTTGGTTATTTTGATTTATCACTTGTTTGGTTAAAACCATATGAGAAAATAGGGAATGTTATTGTGACACTCACACCTCAAATAGAGAGAAAACCCAAAATAACTTCAAAAAAATCAATACATACACCAACAAGTGCATTTTAAACTTAGGATTACAATTTTTTGCTTTTAGTTTATGCCTTAAAGAATGTGATAAGGGAGGTTGGCTTATAAATCAGGTACTAAATAGGAAGTCTATGGATGGTTTTAGGTTGTTTAGGTACTCATAAGGAATATTTATGTTGAAATTTAGTACATGGCTTCGTGTTAGGGCCTAACCCCTCACTTCACAATCTCGTAGTGATAAGGGTGTTGGGTGCTTAGCCAAGATCTATGGAGTCCAAAGTTTATACTCAACTAGAGAGTTAAGTTGGTTCTCCCCTTGGTGGTGAAATCTAAGTGGGATAGTCAAGAGGAGGTTAGGTTTCCACCAAGTGATGAAATTTTGTTCAGTCCTTGTTTCAAGTATTATTTTGATGTGTAAATTATTTTGTGGTTCAATTTTATGTGTGATAAAAAGTGTGAATGCTATGATAAGATTAATTTGCCTCCTAAGTTACTAGGTGAAATAAAATTAGTAAGAAATAAATGAATGAAAATGGTTCATTTTTAAGCCCAAAAATAAATAATTTCATTTGATGAGTAAATAATTAAGGAAGAAAAGGAACAAGGGTTCTACCAGGCGTGCTAAAATGTTTCAATGTATTTCTTCATTTATTAGTTTTGAATGTGGATAAAATAAAATGATAATTAGGGTGTATACCTAGTAAATGCTATGCTCGTTGATGACCAGATGAAGTGATAACTCCTCTTTGGATAGGGAGGATATCCTGTAATTCACAAGAAGACTAGAAGAAAATTTGTTAGATGGTAGGTTGAGTGGATTGCCTAGCATATGCTAGATCCAAGAAGCATGAGGATTTCTAGGAGGTTGAAAATGCACTTATAATATAATTAAGTTGAAAATTATATAATAAATATACTTTCATTCAAATGATAAGAAAGTAAATACACAAGAAAATAAAAAATGTACCTATTTGATAGAAGATATGGAATGATGTACAAATGTACCAAGGTTAGGTCCAGAGGGTTTATATGATGGGTGATAGTTGAAATCTAAATAAATTTGAACAACATAATAGTACTCCTACCTTCAAAAGTCATGTGGATAGAGCTTCACAGTCTTGGATTCCCACACAAGGAGAAAAAGAGAATTTGGATGCAAATTTTTGGATCCATAACTCTCCTAAGATCCGTATATTTATAACACAAAATTGCTAAATAAGGAGAGGGAAACTTGAGGGAAAGTTGCTAAGTTGGAAGGGGATGAAGTTGTCTATTTTCATTCATCTTTAAAAGCTTGTCTTGAAGAAATTTTCCATTTTGGAGGATACTTATCTTGAACAAATTTGGATTTGCTTTAAAAGCTTAAGTCAAGTTATGACCCCAACCGTTGATGATTAGGGTGACCATCGATGGTTACCCTAACTAGCAATAGTTGAGGGTTCATGAGTAAATGGGTGAAAAGGTCCTAAATGAAGAGATGTGTTCTGGAGGGTTTTTGACATAATACTAGTAAACCAGGTGATTCACTAAATGAAGAGTCAATTAAGGGTCCATAAGTCAAGACAACACTAGAAACTATCATGGTGCAACTTACAAGTGTCTATAGATTGAAAGATGATTGTGAGAAGGTGGATGGAGGGTAGGTGGATGAAGAAAATATTTATACATATTATCAAATTATTTATAACAAAGATCCATCCATTTAAGATATTTAACTTTTATTAGAAGGTAATTAACATAATAGATATGGTAAGCCATTTTATGGATAAATCATCTTATTTCCCCAAGCTTCCCAAGGTAAGTATGAATATTTAGAATAGAGCAAGGGATATGCTTGTTCACAATAGCATTAATCTTAGTGGGATCAACACCAATACTATGAAGAGAGACCAAGAACCCTAGAAATTTGTGAGTTGTGATATCAAAGACACCTTTTTAGGGGTTTAGTCTAACTTTATATTTGATGAGATGATCAAATATGATAGTAAGATTAGAAAGATGAGTTTTGTAGATCTAAGACTAGACAAGTGGATCATCCACATAGGTTTCCACAATCTTATGGAGAAGGTCATGGAAAATGTGGGTCATAGACTACTAATAGGTAGCTCCAATATTTTTGAGGCTGAAGGGCATTTTAATGTAACAATAGGTGCCCCATTTTATGTGAAATTTGTCTTATATTAATCTCTAGGGGCAATGTGATTTTTATTATAACCCAAAAAACCATCCATAAGGTAAAACATTTCATAGCTAGTAGTGGAAACAATGATGGAATCTATGGAGGGTAAAGGGAATTTATACTTGGGACAAACAAGATGGAGGTTAATAAAATCAATGCAAGTGCATATGACCATGGTGATTTTTTTATGAATAGGGACAATGTTTGAGACCCATTTTGAATAGTTCACATGATTGAGAAATTTAGAATCGAGAAGTTGAATTATTTTTTATGACATAAATTAGAACTTCAAGGGGAAATTTATGTTTTTTTATTGCACAAGTTTAGTGTCAAGATAGGTGGTGATATTGTGTACCATGATGCTAGGATCTATGTCAAGCATGTCATCATAGGACCAAGAAAAAATCTCATGATATTTTTCAAATAATAAACTAAAGTTAACATGTTTAGTTTTTGCAAGTTATTGAGAGATTGTTATAGGTCGAGGGAATGATGGGGTGTCATATTTTATTTTTTTAGTTTCATAGATAAGCATAACATTTATATCTTGGAATGATATGGTGCATTAGGCAGAGAGGAAATGGGATTTGTTTCAGGATCAATTCCAGCAATGGAGTTTTTAAAACAAGGGGATTTTTGTTTAAAATTCCCAAGTTTATGATGTTTTTGAGGGAGTTAAGGTTCTTAGGTAGGGAAAAATTCAATAATGGATTCATTACTAGGAAATTTTGGAAGAGGGCCATAATACTCCACATCTACTTTGAGATCAATAATTATGTTACCATGGTAGTCATATTCATAATGTACTTGATGTACATCTATGTCCTTGGTATCTAGGGTAATCTCAAGAGTAGGTGGAATTAGAGAATAAGGTTTATCTAATTTTAAGGTTTTATCATTGACATCATTCATGGGGAGAAGATTAAATAAAATGACTAGTTTGATATGATGTATATAAGATGATGGAAGTTCTATAGGATTGGGGTGAATATTTGTTCTACCACCCAAGGGGTATCAAAGAGTGGAGAATTATAAAGAGGTACATGAACTTTAGTTTCTAACTCAACATGTATCAAAATGGTATGAACATCATGATTAAAAGCATGTATTTGCACTACAATTTTATGATAATGTATGTCAAACATCCAAGTCTCATGATTGATCTTGGGCCATGTAGTTATCATCATAAGTTGGATAAATTGTATATGTTTATGACTTAAGAGGAACTTCAGAAGGAGAGATGCCTAAATTACTAAATTTAGGTAGAGACATGATTAAAATATCTTGGAATAATTTATCCACTCCATAATCATTACATTTTAAGTCATCTTCTCTATAAGAGGCTTCTTGAGCATTGCATGGAAGGAAAAATCAATTATCTCATATAGGAAAGGGATGGTGCAATCAAGAGGTAATAAAGAGGGAGGTAGCCACTCTAAGACACAAGGAGGTAACTTGGTAGTGTTTCAAGTTTTTTTTAATTCATTGTGATCATCAACATTAGAATAACCAAGAGTGACATGTAAATCTAGATTCATGTTGATAAATTCAAGTAGAGGAGTATTATTAATCTTCAAAATGGTGGGAATTCAATATTGATATTTTAGATTTGGAAGATGAATACTCTATGGGTTAGGATTGGCCTAATTTTTATACCTTTAACCATTAAGAATAAGCTTGATAATTAACTACAAGAAGATGCAATAGCCCTTATTCGATGAATTCATGGGTATCCTAGGATTATATTATAATATAAGGGTAAATCAAGGACCATGAGCTTAGTTTGTATATTCTTAATTCCAATATTAAGAGTGAACCAAATACAACCAAATGGATTTTTATTATTTTTGTCAAATCCACAACATGTCAGGTGAGTTTTTTTGAGATAATATTTATTATATCCAAGTTGTTGGATGAGCCATAAGGATGTCACATTAATACCAAACCCTTCATCTACTAAGACATTATGAATTAGGGTGGTATTAATGGTTGTTTTAATAAAGAAGGGTGGATCATCATTTCAAAAGAGAATCTCATTATTTATCATGTCTTATTGGAGGAACTCTATGGATGGTTTCAAATAAGGACAAATGGATTTAATGGTATACACTTCTATTAGTTAAGGCTCATGAGAAGGTGGTTCTTCTTCTAAATGAGATGCCTATTTGATTTCTTGAAGTTTTTTCATGAGGAACTTATGATGATAAGGAGAGGTATGAACCGACTCCACAAGAGAATGTTTTCAAGGCATAGAATCAAGTTCTTCTATGAAGTTTGAATGGGCTTTGGAAGAAGAATTGACATGAGGCTTATAAGGTAAAATAGTTTTAGGATGAAGGGAAGTGGTTGGATGTTTATAAGGAGGATATGGTTCCTAAATAGTTTCTAAAGAAAAAATATTAGTGGTATTATCTTTGAGGAGTTGCTCTTCTAAAGATGGTTTCTTAGGTTTGGTGACAGGATCTTTATAGGCTGGTTTACATTGATAATTGACCTTAGTTACATTTACATATTGGTAATTTGTGTAATATTTTTCATAGTCAACATCAATCACATAAATATCCTTGTTGGATTGTTGACCATTAGAGGTGGAAAAATATTTTTGGTTATTATAAGAAGAAGCTTTTTGAGCTTGGTTTTTTTGAGAAGTGTTAATGTAATATTGATGATGGAGTTAAATAATGGCTTCATAATTAAATGAATCACCAAGAATATAAGAGACAAAAAAAAATTTAGTCCCTCTAAAAGTTTCATGTGAATGACCTATGTTGATGTGGAACCAAAAAAATTGAATAGGTTCATATCATTTGGGAGGATTATTGGGATAGGTGAATGGTTTGGAGGGAGTTAAAAAATTATTTCATTTGTTACACCATTTAATGGAATAATAGAAGGTTTGGGATTATTGGATTTTATACACAAGCATTTATGAAAGCAAACAACATAAGAACACATGATATATGTAAAAAAACCCTATTAGGGGATAAAAAACACTAATTCAAAACTTGTAATATATTCCTATAATAAATTAATCAAAATTTTAGAAACTCACCAACCCCACAAGGATCACCAACCCCTCACTAATCAATGACCAACTCAACTAGTCCTTTAACAAACACCAAATTACAAGGAGGATCCAACCCCATAGGTAAATAAAAATATAATTAGATACCTTGAAACTTTAATAAAATTTGAATACCTAGTTCTTATCCAACTAAATATTACCTCCTTTTTCTCTTATCACTCTTCTATCTCTATCAAATAGCCTATTAGGCCTTCTCATTCAACTAACCCTTTCCTTGGCAGAATTAGGTCAAAGAACCTTGCTCATCACATATAGAATAAATTTTATATATTCAAGAAATATTAATCACACATTTATGATGATATTCAAACCCTTTACCTAGTTACCATAGCTCTATATCATTATTTAATGTCCTTAATATTCTAACTAATCAAATTAGGCCTATTAGACCTTCTCTTTATACTTGACTCTTAGTCTCAACCATATTGGTCAGAAAAGAACCTAAAAATACTTGGATAACCCTTATAATAGATCAAAAAACATTATTCACAAGTGAAACAACAATTACATAGGTTATTCATTACCCTTAAGGTCCAAAACCACCATTTGGCCTAATAGAGACCTAATGCAATTAGGCCTTCTCTATGCACACATTTTACTTAGGACTCCTTGGAACACATTGAGACTCCAAAAATGGATTAAAAACTTCATAAAAATTCAATTAGACACCTTATAATCTCAAATTATTTTCCCAACACCATTCACCTCTTTTCACTCCTTGAACCACATAATTAGGTCTACTTGCAATTAGGATTTTTCAATGTCATAAAGTCTATCTTGAAAATATGAATTGTACACTCAACTTTGACATTAAAAAAATACTAAAAAATCAAATGGATATAATATCCATGACCTCATATTCAACATCATGTTCATTATAATTCATCAAATAGGGAAAAATACCTCTAACTGATCAACTTCATATGCTCACTTAGAATTATTAAGCATGGGATATATATTTTACTTAATAAAATTCCTTTTGATTTAAAAACTTAATCATACATTCAAGATATGAAATAAAATTTAAAGAAATAACATGCACCACATAATATATATATATATATATATATATATATATATATATATATATATATATATATATATATATATATATATAGAGAGAGAGAGAGAGAGAGAGAGAGAGAGAGAGAGAGAGAGAGAGAGAGAGAGTAAATTTTAACATGGAAACCCAAAGTGGAAAAAACCATGGAGAATAATTCTCAGGTATATAAATGAGCACCAACTCAAGTTTACAAAGTTTGCAAGCACCAACTTATAGGAACACCAAACATTTTGTTGATCACTAACCCAAAAATGATTCATGAGCACCAAACCATAGAAGCATGAAAACCCTTTGTGTATAAAACACCACTATCATTCAATGTTGCTTTCTCAACAAATGATAGCACACTACTATATCTCTTCTCTTTTCACTACTCTCCTCTGATCTTCTCAACTAGATAAAATCATTCACTTCCATATTAAAAAATGGCTTCCCAAGCCTCCTTTTATAGCTTTTCAAATGACCTTTGGCATTCACCCTTACATGACCCTTTGAATTCCTTATTTATCTTTACCTAGTGACTCTTTGAATTCCTCAAGGTGATCCTTCATGGAGAAATATGTCCTTTTATTATTTTGTATTTAGTGATGACTCTTTAGATTCCTCAAGGTGACCCTTCATGTAGAAATGCATCCTTTTCCTCTTTTCTCTTTAGTGATAACTCTTCAACTTCCTCATGGGCCCTCTTTTGTCTTTATGCAACCAAAAATATATTCATTAATATTTAAATATTAACACACTTTTAGCCAAGATATAAACATTAAAAACACCTTTAGACATTAAATGCTAATTTGACATCAATTATAATATTTTAAAAATCTCCCCATTTGTCTTTGATGGTAACCTAAAACTGAGATATGTAAACTGAACCAACTAAAAATATGTGGTAACTCCCCCTTATTATAGCATCTTATTTCCTAAACCTATTCTTGTACTTGTTCCCTATACTTATTTATTCACCTATTACTTGTACCTATTTCCTATAGCTTACACATATCTCCCCCTCAAATAATATATAAATTAATCTATAAACTCACCTTCTTATCATGCAACATATCGAAGACCCAACATAATCCACCATGCTTCAATTTTTATTAAAAGTGTCTCCTTGAAGCCTAGAAGAGACACCCCACACAAAGGGTCCTAGAACAAAATCTTAGGAGATTCCCACATCTCCTCTCTTACTTTCTTGATCTTCTTGTGTCTTTCTTTTAGAATCCACTTAAGCATGTCAAACTTATTCAACTTACTAACCTCAACATTCATGATGTTTTTTATCTTCTCAACTCTTGCAACTATCTTATCTTGACAAGGCTCATGCTCAAATGTAACAATAGATTCTTCATAATCCTTCTTATCTGATTCTTTATCCATTGTAGCAAGTAATTTTATTTTCACTCTTAAACTCAACCTAATCAACCTTTACTATCTTAGGTCTCCAAACCTAATTTTTTCTCTTCGCATACCTTTTAGCGGCTTTGTATCCTTTGACATACCTTTAAGATCTCTTTTCTTTAATTGGACATAATTTATCAATATGGACAACTTTATGACAACAAAATAAAGCAACATTTATCATACCATTTTCTTGAATGTGATTGAGATCTCACTTTGAATGTTGCTTCTCCTCATACAGTCTCTTGACCTATGACCAACATGATGACAAATAAAATAATGGCCATGAAAAGAATTTAAAAACCTAAAAGAATTAGGTTTCTTGATTGAATTCTTCCATTTTCCATTAAAACTTATATCCTTCTTACTTTGGACTGATATTTCATGATATTTCTCAACCTGGATTATAAGCCTCTCATGATTATCCTTCAAAGAACCTAACTCAACCTTTAACTGATTACACTCTTCTTGGCTTGATTTCAAACTTGAATTTTTAACCTCTATCTAATTCTTAAGATCTTTAATAAACATCTTATCTTCTTTTTATTCTATATCCAAATTAGAATCCAAGATACACACCTATTCCTTAAGAGCCTAGACCACAAATTTCAACTCTTGATTATCCTTCTTTAGCTACTTGGCCATTATGTTTTCCTCGATCTACCTTCAAGTTGTTAAACTCTTTATAAAGGAATATGCTCTAATACCAATTATTAAGCATGGGATATATCTTTTACTTAATCAAATTCATTTTTCTTTAAACCAATGCTTATCATGTCTAGCTTCTAAAAAAGTTATAGGCTGAATTTTGGATAATAAAGAGAAATTAACTTGCTCAGATTCACTTACCATCATTCTTATAGTGTGAATTCATTCATTTATATCCCTGATGATGCCACTTTCATTATGATTTATCTAGACATATCTGGATGGGTTTTTGGTGTCCTTTTTCTCCTTATTCTCATCTTCATCTGATTCTTCAAAATCTTCCTCTTCAATGATTTCAAGAATGTCTACTATATCATTGATTATTTGTGGTCCATCTTCTTTTATCCTGACACTTACACTTTCAACTATTTTCTTGGTTGTTTTGTTATAAAATTTATATGATTTACTTATACAATAATAACCAAGAAATATACCTTCATCTATTCTAGATTCAAACTTACCAATTTTTTTATCGATTCTCTTTATAAAGCATCTACTGCCAAAAACTATAGTTTGTTTATCTTTCCATAACTCATAAGGAGTCTTGTCACTATGGACTCTAAATAATGATCTATTCTAGATATGCACTATTTTACCAACTTCCTCTCTCTAATATTTATTTGGTATCTTGGATTCATTTATCATTGTCCTTGCCATATTCTAAACTATTCTATTTCTCTATGTAACTACTCCATTTTACTATGGAGTTCTAGTTTCTGACTAATGTCTCTTTATTCCATGGTATTCATAATACTAAATAAAATGATCTAAAATGAATTCTCTTCCTTGATTTGATCTTAGGCACTTAATCTTAAAATTAGTTTCATTCTCAACCAATGCTTTGAAATGTCTGAAAGCTTCTAATTTTTTATTTAAAAAGATTACCCAAGTCATATGTGAAAAATAATCAATAAGAAAAATGAAATATTTCTCACCTTGAGTAATTTGAGTTCTCATAGGTCTACACAAATCAATGTGAACAAGCTCTAACATCTGAGTGGTCGATTACTCTTTTGTTTTAAACCACCTTCTGGCCTACTTCTCATGCTGACAAGGTTCACAAAGCATGGTGGATGGATTTATAATATTTGGAAGATTTTTGATTGCTTGCTTCTTATTGATGTTGAAAATATTCTCAAAATTTATGTGTCCTATTCTCTTTTTCCATAGCCAAATTTCTTCAATCTAACTCAAACAACATTTTGACCTTTGATGTTTGATAACATATACAAATTATTGCCTATTCTCTGAGCATCTGTAACCAACACATCTGAATCTTTTCTCCTAATTTCATGACCTTTTGCATAAAAATTTAGTGTGTTTCCCCAATCACACATTTAAATTACAATCAAAATATTATGCTTAAGACCTTCTACATACAAAACATTTTCAATCTTAGTTATACCATTATCTAAACTTAGTGTACCTTTTTTGGCAATTCTAGTAGTATTATTGTCTCTAAATTTTATTATGCCACCATTGATATTTTTTAGGGTTATGAACTTGCTCTTGTATCCTATCATGTGCCTCAAACATCCATTATCAATGATCCATGCATTTTCTTCATTTCTTGCATGTAAATATGTCTAGAACAACATAGACTTTTTAGGTTGTTTCTTTTGCTTTGAACCTATTTTAACTTTCTTCTTGATGAATGGAGCCTTGAAAATCTGGTCTTTCTTGACTAACTCAAACATTCTTCTATAATATTGAGATATGTGTCTGAAGTTATTGCACTTGTAACATATTATGGCCTCTTCATTAAAGTTTGATAGATGAGAAAAATAGTTGTGGCTTCTGCTTCACTCTGCATGATTTTCCTTCTCCTTATTTCTAAAATTGTTAGCCCATTTTCAACATTATATTTTCTTATGACCATATCCATTACAATAAAAATAGTAACCATAAAGTAGGACCTATTTATGTATCTCTAACCTGATTGCCTTTTGTAGCTCTGTTTCTTCTAGTCTTCTTTGTTTGAGATGTCCTCTATATTCTTAACTTCTTCTCTTTTTATTCCCTCTTTTTTAAGAGCTTTATCATAACTCTTTCCTTTTTTGTGTTAACTTTGTCTATGAAATTAGTGGCCTCCCCTTTCTCTTTCTCAAATCTAATACCTGTCTTATCTGACATTGATCTTTGACTTTCTAATATCTTATTCAACATATTAGTGTTATTCTCAAAGTTTGAATCATTGGATACTCTATCATTGATTAATTTATTTATTTTCTCAAGATTTGATTTTAAAGAATAAATTTCAATAACATACTTTCACATTCTTCACTTATATTTTTCAACTGTGTCGTAAGATCTTTTTCAATCGTCTTGGCTTCTTCAAAGTGTGTTTCCTTTGACTCCTTTTCATTTTTCTTGAACTAGAGATTCCATCTTCGATTCTTCTTCTCAAAATATTTTAATTCTTCTAAGGCACAAGTGAGTTCTCCTTCCCAATTCACTTTGGCTTCATCATTTTCTTCTTCTTCTTCAATAAACCTTAGAACACCTATGGGAACACTTTTATGACCTTAAAATGGGTTTAAATGAACCTTAATAATCTTTATATCATATTTTAAAAGATATATTACAATATTTAATATAAATATTGGTCTTATAGACCAATCTCACATCTTCACCTTACACAAACTTTACTATATTAGATAGATCAATTTAAGAACAACTTTTAGATTATTTATGTGTATCACCAAAACTTATAAAAAGGGGGATATAAGGTATAGGTCTTTAAATATGACCCAATGCATTTGGATCCATCAATAATCCTTTACAACCAATCCCTAATCTCTTTCTCACTCATGCCTAATTTTCTCATTGTCTAAATCATTAGGTCCTTTTAGTGATAGGCCAACTTTAATGACTAGATTAATGTATTTATGGTTTGTAAATTGATTATAAACTTACATGAGCATCAAATATAAGTCTCACACATCATACTCCATCCATTTAGGTTTATTGTAGCTTCTACTCACTCTCATTACAAACCAAAATCACCTATATAAATATATAAGAGTCCTTTACATGTTCAAACATATAAATAGGTCGAAAAAACCACTTTGATCCATAACCAACAAGATATTTACTATTAGGTCACTATGAGGTTTTTGAGAGGGTTTTGACTAGTTTGCCTTCTTAACAATCATTTATAAATGATTTTCACTCAACTCCAAAACTAATTCCAAGAAATTAAATCTAGGTACCTTCAACAACTTTCATGAACTACTCAATATATCATGTAAATATTACACATTCCAATAAGCATAAGAAAATCCTTCTCAGGTCTGCAATACCCCATTTTATGCACATAGAAGACCTCAACACCAATTTTAATTATTTATCCTTTATGATATGGCCTCAAACTTGGTAAAAACACTTAACACAACCTCTCATACCTATTTAAATTCTCTCAAGAGATCTAACACCTTGGTAAATGAACTTGACCCCTCATTAGATCATATTAGGTCTCTTTGTTCATTAGGTCTTAAAATGCTAGTCATACTTAGACCTTGATCACACATTTAAACCTATTTTACTATTATAAAAAAATAATTAACATGTGAAGTTAACTCTTAATATGCTTACACATTATTAAAATTATTCACACAAGTCTCATATTTCTCAACTCATCATGCTACTAGGCCTATGCCTTCTTACTAGGTCTCTCATGTAAGGACTAAGCCTCAAACTTGACCTTGGAACTCATATAAATGATTATTTGAATATTGATAATGTTAAAATATATTTGTATACTCTCACATGCCTATACTAATACAAATCACCAACCTTCACTATGGTTCATGCATATACCTTCTCTCAGGGCTAGTCTAGGCTTTTAAAGACGCCTAATACAAAACATTAGCTTACCTTGTACCATGATCTTGAATTTAAAATTATATCAACATAAAAATAATTAACAATTTTCCTTAAAATTCTATTTAAACATAGAGATAAAAGGTTTCCTTCAAATTTTATCTTGTTAAAAGACTTCTTTATCATATACTATCTTACAATGAATGGCCTCAACTCTGATCTTGACATTAATGACATATTATCTTGAATTTGACATCAATGACAAAAATAATGCTTCAAAACCAAAAATAGGAACATACCTCAATGATATCCCCCTTTTTCATTGATGGAAACATTTACACAAAATTGATAAGTCACAACACCCCAAGTTGAATCTTTTTCAATATTGACCTTTCTCCCAAATATGAACTTTCTCCCCCTTTGAAATTAATGAAAAAGGGTCATATTATTCAAAACTATCTAATCCTTGGACCTAAAACAACACACATTTTCTCTTCAAACAAACTTAACATAGATAATGCTTATATACCTACTCTTGAAGCATGATTGGCTCCACTTGTCTCTATGAGAAATTCAAGAATTATCAAGACTATGACTTGGTTTGTTCAAGTAATCATAAAAAATCTTTGTGACTAATCTCTTGTGATCACACCTATATCAAAATATTTACTAAAACTTGAATTTGAATCTGAAAAAACAACACAAAACTCCCCCTAAGACCAAGCACACTTCATGCTTCTTGCTTACTAGCTGAGTTCCTCTATGAAGCCTAATGGAGTCACCTCTGCTCTAGGGAACTAAAACAACATAAAATCAGGAGATTAATATATCTCCATATCCTTACTAGACTAAAATTTATTTATGATCCTCTTAGGATTAATTATTCCTTTTAGCTTGACATCCTCAATCTTCATTGAACAACATTCTAACTTGGTCTATTGATCTTGACTCTTTCATCAAAAATTTGAGCTAATAAAGAAAATTCTTAGCATTTATTTTCAACTTGACTATGTTCCACCATGGAAAATAATCCACTTGGACTTACATACTAGTCATCAACCTTAGCTACCTTGGGGGTTTCCACTCACTTTCTTATCTTCTTTCTTGTACTCTAGGATCCCGAATTTTCATATTTTGTCTTGAGAAACCATGCTTACAATATTTTTCAATATGAAAAACTTTTTGATAGTTAAAACACACTATTCCTTTTGATGAAAACACACCATGACCCATACCTCTTGACTTATTATTCTCCTCATATTTCTATACATATTCATTCTTAGAGGGCCTTCTATAATGCCTTGTTCTATGTCCAAATTGGTTACATGAATAAAAATAGCCATTGAAAGGGTTAGCATACCTTATAGTATTAGGTTGCCTAATAGTATTAGCCTTAATTATACCATCACCTTCATTCTTTGATTGATCACTAACCTTATTGATCACATTAGTGTTCTTATTTTGGTCTCTATTGAAACCAAGGCTTATTTTGTCACTAACAGTATTTTGACTACTCAAAATGTTGTCTAGATCATTGGTACTCTTTTCAAACATCTCAAAGGGCTTAATATTTCTTGATGTCTGACCCAACTCAACACTCAAGGAATCCACTTCAATTAAATACCTTGCACATTCTTCTTCTTTGATATTTAGACTAGCAGTCACAATCTTAAGTTGAGTCTCCACCTATTTGACTATTTCCTCTTATTCTTTGGAGTTATTTCCTAGTCTAGATTCAAACAAGTTGATTTTATCCTCATAGTCTTTGATAAGGGACCTCATCACCCTATTTTTATTATTTAACATCTTCAATTATTCTAGAGTATTCGTTAACTCAGACTCAAAGTCTACCTTATTATCTTCTTCATTTGAATCACTAACAACACCTCCAATCAAAATGGACCCTTCTTGATTTGAATAACTTTCTTCCTTAACCATGAAGAGTAATTCATTGAAATTAGGACCATGACATTCATGGTCAATCTCAAAATCACTTCTCTCAATTTCACAAGATGAGTTTCTATCTTACTTGGTGTAAAATCTTCTTTTGTTCTTAAAAAAATTCTTCTTATCATCATACCTTATAAAAAATTTATTGCTCTTATCAGACCTATAGGACCTTTAATCATCATCATGACCTTCATCATTCTCTTCATCATCCTTTGTGTTATTTTTATAAGGGAAATTTTTAGTAAAGTGTCCAATCTCTCCATAATTGAATCTTTAAAGGGTATCTTTCCCTTTTATTTTCTTGAGCCTATCTTCAACTTTCTTGAAAACATAGCTATCAACTCATTATAATCAATATTAGATTTATCAATATATTTGACTTTATTACCTTGTCTCTTATTCTTCTTTGCCTTCTTTTTTGCCTTGAATTAAACTTCATTCTTTGTAGGACTTCCTTCACTTGTCCTCATCTCATAGGTTGTTAGGATGCTATGAAGTCCATCCATCTCTAGCTTGTCTAGAAATTGAATATATTCAAAAATAGGTACCTTAGAATCAAGTTTGGGAGTTAGAGATATCAAAACCTTTTGAACAATAGTAGACTCTTTCAATTCTTCACCTAGGCTTCTTATGTTGTTGACCACTTCATCAACCATCAATAAGTGGGCTATAATGGTCTCATCTTCTATAGTCATGTAAAATTAAAAATTGTTCAACTTGAGTATGCCTAAGACACCTAATCCATAGGTCCTCCTATTGGCTCACACAACCCTTCTAGGCTACTTATTTTACTAATTCCCAATCATCCAAAGCTTTTTAGACTTAGCCATTTCAGACCTAGTCATATCTTTTAGGCCCAAATCCATCCCACTATGTCTCATCTCCTTTGGATAATAGTGCCTAAATAGGATAGGAGAACTAGAACCTAGGGTGTACTATTTTTGGTGTTATTGTCTAAGTTCACTTTGGCCTCCAATGGTCATATTCTTCTGATTCTTTATCTTTTTTCCTATTGGTCTCACACAAATTCATTTAACCCATGATCATTAGTTTCAAAATAAAAGGCCATTAAAAGTCCATTTATAAGGGTTAACACTTATTTACAAGAGAGACACAATAATAAAATCAAGTAAACTTGAGCAATCTTCCTCATTCTTTGTACATAGCCTTCCAACATTGTTTCAAGCCTACTCAAGTCATTAGACTAGTCCCTAGCTAGATGAAGCACATCCAATTAGGCATTCTATTTACATTTATCATACACAAATTACACTAATCAATTCAATGGGAGAGTTACATTATCTTGATCCCTCTTTGGAGTATTGGTATGTAGGCAACGTACCCACACATGGGGTGTGAATTGCATCCAATGTATCTTTTACAGACCAACCCCTTCTCTCTCTTTTCCAAGTTTTCATTCAAGTTCAAGCACTAAGAGATATTAAGGGTTTTGAAGATTAAAATAAGCACATAGCAAGCTCTGTGAGGTTCCAAACCCTAAAATTTTAGTGAAAGGATAACATAGGCATGTTTATTAGAAACTAGAAAGCTTTTAGCCTCAAGACAACAATGCCAGAATAATACTACATCATTGGAAAATAGGGTGTCATGTTATTGGTGATATTATCAAATTAAGAAATGAATTCTAGAGACTTATTTCCTACTATTTCTTAGTCCTGCTCCTCCAATATTAGACCTTGTCTTAGTGTAGATTAGTCTAAATAAGCTAAGTTCTAATCTCTCTCACTTATACTATATTTAGAAAAGGCAAAAATACAATTTGTTTACACAAATTAGTAGGTTAATTTTTTCATATTTATTTACTAAGTTACATTTCTCAACCCCTTTATTATTTAAGAATATAACTCTAATATTCTAAAAATAATAAAACATTTGGTGAACCCAACTTACTTTAAATTTTTGCATAAAAACCCTAAAAACCCTAAGGCTAACTATTTATGAATTTTTTCAATTTTTTCATAAATTTAAAAATAAAAAATATATCAATTCATTGCAAAAATATCACATTTTTTGTTCAAACCCTAGTTTGCGCAAACTAGGTCATATTTGTATACAATCATCTTCAAACCACTAGGAAAAATATATTGATAGTTTTAGAATATTTTCAATTTTTTCCCAAATTTTTTAAGATAAATTATACAAATTCATAATTTTTTATAAAAAATTATCATATTAACTTTGAAAAATTTTCTTTTTAAATCTTAGTTACATCAGCTAGTTCTCAGTTATTTTCCAAACATATTCTAATCATTTTTTGCATTTTTAGTTGAAAATCTAACTCAAAAAATCAATTTAAAATTCAAAAGTTTATTTTATTTTGTGAATAATATTTCTAAAAAATCCCAAGTTGCATGAAATATGCCCTTTTTTCATGTTTAGGGTATCACCTTACATCCATAGTCAAATTACAAAAATGTTGCTCATTTATTTACAAACTTTTCTTACATTTCTTGAAAATAACAAGGAAACCATAATGGGGCCTATCATGTACATGAATGATGAAGTCTATCATATGTTAATACAAAGATTAATCCTTTGCATTTCATGCTTATGTTTCATAATAAGGAATGATATTATAAAATTCATTGTTAAACTTACACAAGATTTCAATATTTCTTTTACATATTATCTATCTCTCATATGGAAAAAATTTCAATATTATCATGCTAAACACATTACAAATGTTATAATACATGTCAAATATATTTATGCATTATTTCATAGATCCATGCTCTCTACCCTTTGCTCTCTATCTCTCATAGGGAAAAATATACAAGATTATCATGCTAAACACATTAGAAAAATTCATAACACATGTCACAAGTTCTTATGAATACATGCACAAATTCATGCTTTATATCCCTTATTTTATATATTTCATGTGTAATGTTTTATATAATCATATTTTTATACAATTTATAATTCCACGTACACGCATTTTATCCTATATGCATAGTTTTTACCTAGATGTATATGCCTCTTTAGGTACTCTTGTTTCAATTTCATCTTTTATATAGAGGAAAGAAATCCCTTCTCCTCCTCTCCATTAAGAGGGTGATATCTACTTTCCCTCTAACTAGGTCCATGCTATCACCCATCCAAAAGGTGAGGCAACCTCTACTATTGTTCCTAATGCATACATTTAGCCTATAAATTTTCAAAACCTCTTCATTATATGTGATTACATGTCCAATTAGAAGCAACTAAGGTTTGTACTTGTGAGACCCTAAGGAATCAAATCACCAGCATGAGCAAGCTATTTCTAGATTTATAAATGTATAATCAACTATTACATGAAAAGATCAAATCATTAGAAAATTAGATTACAATACAAAATCTCCAAGGGTACCTTAGTTCCAATCATGTATATGCACCTTCACCTACTCAATTGGTTGCAAACAATATTACATATCAAAATAACAAATCACAACAAATTAATTCTATAACTAGTGATTCAAAAAACATTCAAAGATAAAATAAGATTTCAAGTGAGATACTAAGGGAAATGATTAAATATAACTTGATCAAACTACCTCTTCTACATCTAGTGAGAAGATATAGATATTATTGTTCATATCATATAATGCATGGGCATCACATAGATACATGTTTGGGATTAACAAAGCATATACAACATATAATTTCTAATGAGAACCTTATACAAGGTAAATCAATCAAGAAATCCACAAAAATATAGGAATGCATTCACAAAGGATCAAATTCAAAAACAGTCCAAAAGTGGTTACCAAAGCTATTGTATGTTAAGTTATCTACATTACCATGCTTCACTTGATCTCTTTTGAGTGTGCATAGTGACATCCAGCTATTTGATTACTTCATTTTACCCATTTCAGGGAGATTCCTACTTCTACATATAACATATACATCGATATACACATCCATTAGGGGAATATTCTATATGACTAAAAAATTTAGGTTATGTCATCCCTACACTACACACTCTAAGTTATCACAATGATGTATATTACTCTATAGATTACATAGATTACTACATTGAAATTTTACTAATACCTAACACTTTTGTATTTCTTATAATATACTTAGTCTTGCACTGCATATGTTTTACATACTTTCACATTTGTTTTGATTATTTAGATGTGTTTATATCTTCTAGTTATTACTTTTGCTTTCATTCCTTAGCATAGCTTGTGTGATTTCATTTCTGGTTCTTACTTGTCTTCTATTTATGTGTTAGGACATCTTCTAATGTCATTTTCTTCTATTCATATGTGTGCCTTAGGAAAATTTCCAATGTCCTTTGTTTTTACTCTTTCATGTGATTTTGGCCCTTGTGCCAACTTTGCTTCTTCCACTTATATGTGTATGTGGCATTTGAACATGCCTTCCATGCTTGTCTTCCAATTTGAGTGACATGTGTCCATGTCCCTTATTTGCGTGGCCCCTTGGCCACCCTTGTATGATTTTTTATTCTTGATTCATATGCTTATTTTCTCCTCACTATGTGAAATGCCATGATTCCAATCATGCATATAACATATATCTTGCTTTTTGGATGCCATGATGGACATCATGCTCCATTCCTTCATGCTTACTAACAACTAACAACTAATATCTAACATTACTAGTCTAGTTCAATATCATGTGCATGCTTTCACATTGTTATATCTATCTAGGCATACCTTTATTGATATAACAATCTATCAATTCAAATATTTTTATATATTGAAATAACCTGTCAAATATTCAATGTTATATCTTGCATCTATACAAATTAACAAACTTGCAAGACTCTTTTCTTTTGAGGTAAGTCATTATAGGTTCATCATTCCTACCTTTAGAAGAGGGAGCATCACATAGGTTTTTTCAATAGAGATAAAACCTCCTAATAGTCAAAATAGTAGCATTCAAAACACTTAGTATAGAATCTAGAGGTCAAACCAGTCAAACCAAAGAAAAAAATAGTAATAGTTTTAGATAAATAATTAGTTTTCACGCTAGACAATAGCATTGAAAATGGATGGTAGTGACAAACATCGTGGTGTACACATTTTGGCACTCTTATCAAGGAAAAAAACACTCAGGGTTTCTATAAATAGGAAAAAAGTTTAGTTTAGGGATAGTTTTTGCACTTCTAGATTAGTCAGATTCAATAGTTTCAGTGTAGTTTCTCAGATATAGTGTGTTATCATGTACATCATGATGGTTATCACTTTAAATTCAGATTATGTAGTTGGAATAAATTATATATTAGAATCCATGTTATAGACATTAGTGATTGGGGGAAATGTACATGGCACATTGATAATCTTTTCTTTATAAGTTCGGTTTATACCCAAGCATTCTTAGTAGTTATGTGCCTTACTCCATTTGTAGGTGGTTGGCATCACATTTGAGTTAAAATTTCATACAAGTTTATCTTTCTTAGTACCCAAGATATATATTTAGCTTTCACATAAGCATTTTGAATTAGTTTTGGAGAGGATTTCATATAATCCCAACCTCCATCTTTCAAAATGGCCAAGAGTGGCCTAGTTTCTAACACACATTCAAGCTATCCATGCCACATTGTCATATTTTTAGCACATACATGGGCTCCATGAGTCATCTCATATGACATCTATTCCATAATGGTATTAATTAATAGTTTCACTTCATGGGGTAATGATGGATCCAAAGGTCTAGCTAACCTTTTTATTCTTGAGCCACCTATTCAGAGGGATTAGACACACAGTCCAGACATTAAATTCACATAGTTGGTGACAATAGAGCCATAGGGATACACTATTAATTATTGAGCCATTTTTATAGGTAATTAAGTACTCAACTCCATTTTTGATATTAATCTTGATTCAACACACACTCAACATCATCCAACACATTATAGCATCATAACAAGTTTTGTATTGGTTTACATACCTGGTGAGGTGTATTCATTCATTCCTTTATCTTCCTCTTACTCAACTCTTGTAAATTCTTATTTTAGATATGTCATATATAGTAATAAATAATCTATTTTATGTTTTTATTTCATATTCACGATTCATAGTGTGCTCTCTATGCACATCCAACATCACATAGCTTCATGAGCTTCTCCCTTATAGGTAAGTTCAGGTATGCTTTCTATTTTTTCTTTATCTTAGTATTTTGCTTTACTACATCACTAGAATAAAGTGGGGGGGGGGGGAATTTAGTCATGTAAAATGAAATTTTTTAAAACTTTAGTATGGCTAAGACACCTAATCTATATGTACTCCTATTGGCTCACACAAACCTTATAGACTACTTCTTTCACTGATTCCTAGTCATCCAAAGCTTTTCAGACTTAGCCCTTTCAAACCTAGGTAACCATTTCAGGCCAAGATCCATCCTGCTAGTTCTTATCCCCATAGGACAATAGTGCCCAAATAAGATACGAGCACTAGAACCTAGGGTATCCTATTTTTGGCATTATTTCACAAGTTCACTTTGGCTTCTAACAGCTAGATTCTTTTGATTCCTTATCTTTTTCCCTTTTAACCTCATGTGAATTGATTTAACCCATGATCATAAGTTTCCATATAAAATTAATCCATTTATAAGGCTTGATACTCATTTACAAGAGAGATGTAAGAATACAAGCAAGTACACTCAAACACACTTCCTCATTATTTACACATAGCCTTCCAACATTATTTCAAGCCTACTCAAGTCATTGCAATAATATCTATCTAGTTTAAGCACATCCAATTTTACATTCTAGTTGCATTGATCATATATAAATTTTAGCAAGAAATTTAATGGGATAACTTCATTATCTTGATCCCTCTTCAGTGTATTGGTATATAGGCAACGTACCCACACATAGGGTGTGAAGTGCATCTAACATATCCTTTACACACTAACCCATTCTCTATCTTTCCCAAGTTTTAATTCAAGTTCAATAACTAGGATATGTTAAGGGTTTTTAAGATTAAAATAGGCACACATCAAGCTCCATGAGGCCGTAGACCCTAAAATCTCAATGATAGGGTAACATAGGCATTCTGAATAGAACCCAAAAAGCTTTCAGCCTTAATACAACAATGTTAAAATATGACTATAACACTAGATAGTAGGGTGTATTATTTTATATTATCTTTTAAAATCAAGAAATAAAGTCTAGATACCTATTTCTAATTGTTTATCAGTCCTACTCCAGTATCAAACCTTGTCTCAGTCTGGATCAACTAGAATAAGCTAAGTTCTAATCTCTCTCACTTCCTATTATATTTAGAAAAGGTAAAAATATAATTTTTTTACCTAAATTAGTTGGTTAATTCATGAATATTTATTTACTAATTTAAATTTCTCAATGCCTTTATTATTTAGGAATATAATTCCAATATTCCAAAAATAATAAAACATCTTCATTCATTTTTAAGATTTGAAATTATCTTCTATGGGTTCATAACTTAGACAAATTGACCTTGGATTATCCCTCATGAATAGTATTAAAATTATCCCACATTTATTTAGTATACATATAATTCATCACCTTCATAAGTTCTATGTCTAATAGGCCACACATAATACCACTCATTTCTTTTGAATTATTATCACTAGCTTTCTTGCCTACTATATTTGTAGGAGGAATATTAGGTGTAGTATATCCATCCAAGATTGACTTTAAAACATCATGACCTTGATAAATAATATATTTCCTCATATTGACACTCTAAAAATCATAATTGGATCCATTAAAAAACATAGCCTTGCTTGTAGAAAAACCACCTTCTGCTTGACTAGCCATCTTCGCTTGCATAGAATCTCCTTTAGGTTATTAGACCTACTTCAAAGGACCTATTATGATACCAAATATTATATATATAATGTGGGGTTTAATAATTTTTCTTAAGACAATCCTTCAATTTTACTTCACATCCATGAGGCATTCATTCACATTTATACATTAACCAATGCATATAAAAGAATCTTTGAAAGTAAACAACATAATAACATAAGATGTATGAAATAAAACCTATTAGGGGATAAAAATCACTGATCCAAATCTTATAATATAGTCCTATAATCAATTAATCAAACTTTTAGTGAGTCACCAACCCCAGAAGGAGCACCAACCCCTCACTAGTCAAGCACCAACTCAACTAGTCCTTTAACAAGTACCAAATTACAAGGAGGATCCAACCCCATAGATAACTCAAAAAAAACTCAAATAAATTGATCCTATAATATAATTTTAACACATATTTTTAACCTAAATTAATATTACCTCCTTTTTCTCTTCTCACTCTTCTATCTCTCTCAAGTAGCCTATTAGGCCTTCTCATTAAACTAGCCCTTTCCTTGGCAGAATTAGGTCAAATGACCTTACTCATAATATATAGAATCAAAAATAGATATTAATAACATATTTATCACAAATTTATAATGATTTTAAATCCATTTACCTAGTTATCACATCTTTATATCATTCGCTCATGTCCTTAATATTATAACTAATCAAATTAGGCTTATTAGACCCTTTCTTTATACTTGACTCTTGCTCTCACCCATATTGGTCAAAAAAGAACCTAAACATACTTATATCACTATTTTTAATATATAAAAAAACATTTTTCACAATTGAAACAACTATTACATATGTCAGTCATTACCCTTAAGGTCCAAAACCACCATTAGGTCTAATGGAGACCTAATGTAATTAGACCTTCTCTAAGCACACATTTGATTTAGGCCTCCTTAGAAAAAATTGAACATAAAAAATTGATGAAAAAATTCATAAACACTTCAATTATGCCATTCATAATATCACCTTATGTCTCCAACACCATTTAGCTCATTTGACTCCTTGAACCACACAATTTGGTCTACTCATAATTAGGCATTTTCACTACCATAAAGTCTATCTTAGAGATATGAATCATAAAATAAAATTTAAAAAATAAAAATAATACAAAATCACATGTATATAATAAAAATGACCTAATTTTTAACATCATTCTCATTATAATTCATCAAATAGGGTAAAATATCTCTAACCAATCAACTTCATATCCTCACCTAGAACTGCACATCAGATTCAAAAACTTAGCTAAGAAATTTTGACTTTTTACACCTTCACATGAATTTATCATGAATAAAAATGAATTAAAATTAACTTATGAGACATATATAACAAATTAATGTGAATTTTCCCACCTCTTTATCCACTATGAGTTTGCTCGAGAATTATGAGGCACAATACTTAACAACTTTGGTATTGAATGGGTCTACAATTCTGACCTTAAAGAAGTAATTCTCAGCTAGAACCCAACCTTTACACATCCCTAGCTTATGGAATTATGGAAGCAACCTCTACCATGTTTGAGTTGGACTTTATGGAAAGAGCACAATCACAGAATTTTTAGGGACACTGCTAGAAATGCTTCTCAAGTGTTTAACTCCTTTGCTAAGACCATTATGGAAAGTGTTACAATAGCTCATATTCATGTTGTGAAGAAACCCCTATCTCAAATTGAAATCCAAATTGCACCCAAATGAAAGGTTTTAAAATAGATCCTTGAAAATAATAACTCCAAAATACTACAGAGAATTAATACTAAATGGATCCCCCCTAAACCTAACTGGATGAAACTCAACTTTGATGGGGCATCCAAGTTGGATGGTAAAGATAGTGGAGGAGGAATTATAAGGAATGATAAAGGATGGATGTCTGTTGTCTATGTAAGTGGAATTAGATGCTAGAGCAACAACTATGCTGAAGTAATGGCTTTACTATGGGGATTAAAGTTAGCTATATCCCTAGGAACAAGGAATTTGAATATACAAGGAGACTCTAAGATGGTCATAGATGCTGTTAATAAAGCTTCAAATGTGGGAATCAAGATAAAAGAAATAATTACTGATATCCAATTTCTTTTACAAAAGTTTTTTGAAGTTGAGATTTCCCATACCTATAGAGAAGGCAACAGGGTCGCTGATGCTTGTGCCAACCTTGGGCAGCAATTTTCAGGTTGGAGGGTGTGGTGACAAGGTGTTCATATTCCCTTAAACATTAGGGAGATCATTCAAAAGGAGATGACTTGTCAGGAATGAGGCATATTGATGACCCTAAAAAGACCCCTGTTGATACCCTCAGCTTCTTTGCAAGAAAGAAGGGCTAGAAGAGAAAGGTTGATGAAGAGGAAGAAAATATTAAAGAGACTATGGAAAGGACCCACAGGAATCCTGCCAAGGCTATGGGGGGCCAAGGTGGAAAATCTCACAAGCCTTCCAAAATTAATAAGGAAGGATTCCCCTCCAGAGTGTGAAGGTTGGGGTGGATTGCTGGTAAACTAGCCCCGAAGGCCAGACTGATTAATTATTTGAAAAGTGCTTCAGAAGAAGCAACCCAGGAGGAAAAGTTTAAGAAGCTATAAATCTAAGAAATTTTAGAGGACACTAGAGGGAAGCAGGCTACTAGGGATTTTGAGGTTATTGAGGAGTAGGGTGCTGATACTATGGGAACTACTGACAATAAGGGGAAAATGTATGTTGAGGAAGATGGTGAGGACACTGAGAATGAGACTGATAGGAAAACTAAAATTGGGGCCCTGAAGGACTGCATTCAGAAGTTGGAGAAGGTCTTTGCCAAAGGGTTTTGTAATACAATTTTCTAAACATGTCTATGTTGGAAGTGGTGGGTAATACTGGGTATGATGAAAATGTGGAGAATGAGAAACTAAATGATCTTATCAAATCAATAGTTATGTAAGGGGAGACCTCTCTGACTCTAGTCTTCTCGTGGCTTGTGTTTTGTTTCTGTCTGTTGTTTTTAGCTATGCCATCGTCTCTCTGAAGGCATTTTTTGTTTTTTTGCCTTCTTGTCTTTTTTGACTGTATAGGGTTCAACCCCTAGTTTGCCACCTTAATAAAAAACAACTTAATGTGAATTATATTCTTAAAATTTATGCAAAAAGACTCATTAACAAAATTATCACTCATACACAAAAAAATACATATAGCTCCAAAACACAGTCAAGAAGATCAAGTATTAGAACACCTATGGGAACACTTTTATGATATTAAAATGGGTTTAAATTAAACTTAATAATACATATATAATATTATAAAATATATAATATAGGTTTTAATATCAATATTGGTCTTACAAACCAATCTCACATCTTCACCATACATAAACTTTACTGTGTTAGACAAATCACTTTAAGAACAACTTTTAGCTTGTTTGTGTGCATCAAAAAATCTTATAAAAAATGGGATATTAGTTATATGTATTTAAAAAATACCCTATTATTTTTTATCCATCTCTAATACTTTACAATCAATCCCTAATCTCTTTTACACTCCTGCCTAGTTTTCTCATTATCTTGCTCATTAGGTCCTTTTAGCGATAGGCCAAATTTCAAGACTAGTTTAGAAAATTTAGGGTCTTAAAACTTATAATAAAATTAAATTATAATAAAATATAATTATAACAAATCATCCTACATCCATTTTCATGTTTTGACCTAGTCAACTTTGTATGCTACATAAAATTTTGAGAAATAAGGGGTTTCTTATAGCTTTTACTCACTATTATGACAAACCAAAAAAAACTAGAGAAACCTAGAAGAGTATTTTACAAGATAAAAAAATAAAAAAATAGTTCAAAAAAACCATTATGATCCATAACCAATAATATTTTTCCTATTGGGTCATTATGAGGGTTTTAGGAAGGTTTTGACTAGTTTCCCTTATTAACAATCATTCATAAAGGATCACCCCTCAAATCCAAAACTAATGCTAGGAAATTTGATATATTAACCTTAAAAAAATTCCATGAGCTTATAAATATCTTATTAAAATATTTCACATGCCAATGATCATAATAAAATCCTTCTCGGGTCTGTAATACCCCATTTTGTGCACACAGAAAACCTCAACACCAATTTTCATGATTTATCCTTCAAGCTATGGCATAAAAATTGGTAAACACAATTTAAAAAACATATAATACCTATTTAAAATATATAAAGAGATATATTACCTTGCGAAATTAACTTTACCCCTCATTAGATGATACTAGGTCTCTTTGCTCATTAGGTCTTGAACTACCAACCATACTTAGACCTTGATCACACATTGAAGCCTCTTGTAATATTATAAATACCTAATTATAATGTGAAATTAAATAATAAAATTCTTACACAATACCAATATTCTTCAAAAAAGTCTCATATTTCTCAACTCATCATGCTACCAAGCTTATGCCTTCTTACTAGGTCTCTCAAGTAAGGACTAAGCTTCAAAACTTGATCTTAAAAATCATATGAAGGCCTATTTACCTCTTAATAATGTTTACAAATATTTTTTTTATATATCATGGTTTTAATAACACAAATAACTAAGATTCACTATGTTTCATACATATCCTTTCTCTTAGGGCTAGACTAGGCTTCTCAAGACACCTAGTACATAATAGTAGCTTATCTTGTACCATGATCTTGAGTTTGACATTCCATAAACATAAAAATAATTACCAGGTTACCTTCAAATTCTCTCTCAATATAGAGACAAAATGTTTCCTTCAAATTTTCTTTTTTTAAAATACTTCTTTGTCATATACCATCTTACCATTCATGGCCTCAACTCTAAATTTGACATTAATGACATATTGCCTTGAATTTGACTTTAATGAATTGAATTTGACATTAATGACAATATAAATGCTTCAACACCAACAAAAGTGACATACCCTAATAGGTATGAAAAGGATCAAATCTAAAAATATCATCATGTGGAGTGATTTTAACCATGTTATAATTTAAAGGT
This sequence comes from Torreya grandis, assembly GCA_037957365.1. Taxonomy (NCBI): domain Eukaryota; kingdom Viridiplantae; phylum Streptophyta; class Pinopsida; order Cupressales; family Taxaceae; genus Torreya; species Torreya grandis. The sequence goes on from JARHVA010002626.1 coordinate 2,299,887, forward strand.
GAGGGAGGAAAAGAAGTACTTCAAGAGTGAGGATCTTCTTGGGAAGTAAAGAAAGGAAGAAAATATCACCTCATATAGTGTCTAAATATATTTAGGTTATCCAAGAATATTATGATAGGGGATTTCATGATGCTTGATGAAAGGATATGAGATGAGGAAACATAGTGAACAATAAGGATAAATTTGGCTAGATAGAGAATAAATTTGGCCAATGGGTATAGAGTTAATTGGGTCAACAAAGTTCTATAAAGAAAATTCACATAATAGAAAAAATAATAGGACACAATTGAGCTAGTTGACTATGTGCTGGAAGGGATGAAAGTGAAACAAGCTAAAGAGAATACATAGTTGTATGAGTTAATAGTGTATTCTTGAATATGTAATAATATAAATAATAAGAAGACACAACTAGATATGTCAATTGTGTATTACTTAGATAATGTTTGAACATGAAGATAAGGATACATAGTTAGATTGGTTGACTGTGTATTGTATGAATAAAAGCTAAATAATCTATAAGAGACTATATCAATAGAACTAATAATGGTCTGAAATAGAGGAAAATATTTCAAGATAATTTCTAATCAAAATAAAATTAAGCACACAAGAAATTTGATCAATGTTATTTATCCAATTAAAACATGTAGGACAAACCTTGCACCAACACTAGTCAATACAAGTTTTATAATACAACATACAATGATTAAAAAATAAACAACAAATGCTAACTAGTTTTTCATCTTAAGTGTTATTAAGTTACAATAAATTTTAATTTTAATGTGATAGGGAATTTTGTTGAAATAAGGAATTAGAAGTCAATGTAAGGCTAGTTTTAGGACATTTAGGTTGAAAGGGATCTATATTGATGATGGTATTTGCTTGGTATTGAGGCCCACCCCTTCAATTCACAATACTACAATTATAAGGGTGTTGGGTACTTTACCAATATATACCATCAACCATATATTTGTACTTAGACAAAAAACTAAGCCAAGTTCCCCTTTGGTGATTAAATCTAAGTGGTTAGGCCTTGGGGGAATAAAGTGTTTAATGATTTTTGAATGAAAAGGGATTTGGTAGTGTGTGTTAAAGAGAAAAATGGTGTGACTAAAATGATAATTTAAAAAACCACCTATTTAATATATGTTTATTAATCTAAGCATGCAAGCAACTTAAGAGAAAATGCAAATTCATTACTAAAAAATATAGGCTAATTCCTTGACTAATAAGAGTACAGAGTCAACTTAGGGAATTTGTATGAAAATAGTAAAGAATAGAGTCGAATGGGTCACTACTATTTTCAAAAATCAAGATATATAAGAACAAATTCAAATAGGTTGAGTATACATTTTATATGGAATACAAACTATAGAACTATGTCGAATAGGTCGACCTGATTTATTATAGGGTTGTACTTTTATAGACTATAAACTTGTGAAACATAGTATTGAAAGAAGAACTAAAATGACAAAGAGAGAGAAATTAAAATTTATGTGTTTGAAGATGTTTTAGAATGTAAATTTTTATGATGTGATGTTCAAATTCTATTTCTAAATTTTACTAACTAAGCTGATTGGTTTGACCAAGTTTAAAAAACCCTATCTGCTAAAAGAGAAATGGAAAATAAATTTGACTTGTTTGACAATGTTTGTAGACTTATATGTTGACAAAAGAGAATAATAGATAGAGTCAACTAGTTTGACTATGTATGTGAATATGGAACTAAAGAAGAATATTATTCAAAATTGATTGATCTAGTAACTTATATTGGCCAAAGACTTGCATGGACATAACATAGCCATTTTGGAGTGATTGTGTGTTATACCTATGCACATAATGTTAGAACTATACCAATTGGTATGATATAGTACTAAAAATATAGAAAAATATAATATGATGACCAAATGATGGCATGAAAGAAAACCTATAAGGGTTTGATTCACGTTAGGTTCACTAGAATGTATGCAAAGGTAAATACAATTGATCTATTAATTAATCCTAGTTTGGAGAAGATAAATCTTACTTACACTTTTGATTATTGATACTTTATATATTCAGGGTCATGACCAAGATGGATATATTGGACCTAACCAAGGTATATCTTACTACTGTAAAATCACTAAGGAGGGTTCCAAATCCTCCACTCAATCAAAACTATGCAATAACCCTAACTAGGTCCTATGTTTTCATATTCACAAGATTATATAATAAGTAAAATAAAATTTAATCTAGTGCTCATCAAATCTTATGGCATAAAATGGGGGATCATAAACATAAAATAAAAAATGCATAAGAGAATCCTAAGTAAGTTATGTATAGGTAAAACACTAATGTATGGAAATAATAATATATTCAAAATCCATTACTTATGCCACTTATATTTACTAAAATAGAGGAATAAAGTTAGAGATACTTACCTTGAAGACAAACCCGTCGAGACTCAATCTTTCCCTTAGACAAAGGTTCTTGACAAAACGTTTTTTTGGTTTGTAAGGATCACTAAAAAAGGCCAAAACATCTAAGACTTTCCATAAGACAAGGTTCTTCTCTAAGTAAAAACCTTAAGGTATAAATCCTCAAGTAGAATAGTAGAATAATAGATTGTAAATAAGTGTAAATGAATAATTAAATCTTATTGTCTCTCTAAAATGGTGAAATTAATGTCTATATATAGTTTAATATAATACTAAACCTTTTTAAAAGTTTAGTTGATAGGGTCAGCCCAATTAAATCTGTATCATTATGTATAAAAGAAAATTACGTCTTGGTTTAGGTTAGCCAGGGGCTGACCTATACCTTAAATAAGATATATCAGTTAGAGTATATGGTTGATGGGGATGGAAGTGTAATGCAAACCATTAGAAAGGGTTTTAGGATTAGGGAGGGGCTAATGAAAGTGGAAAATGGTTAGAGGGTGAAAGAGAGGAGACAAAGCTTAGGTAAGTGTCTAAGCGAGGGTTAGATTGGTAATAAGTTGTGGTATAGGGAAAAAAATCCTACAAATCACCAATGGTCTACCCAACCTTTTCCTAATGCATATTTTAAGGACTGAACGCATAGATATTGAGACTCAATAGGTTTTTAAAATATATAAAACATCAATAATTAATATAAGGTTGAAAATATTATGTGTATACAACACCTAGTTTCCCAAATCCCCTACCATCCAATCAGGTGATGCCTTCCTTATTCCCCATTTATCCCCTCCCAAATTTATCCAAGTGTCTCTAGCTTCCACCATGCATAGCATCCTTACATTTTATTTCCCTTCTATATCATCCATTCCATAACCTAGGACCTCTCTAGTGCCCACACTACTCATTACATAGATCTAAGTGCCCATAGTAACCCCAACTCAAACTAGTGTGGTTATATCTCTCATAATAAGTGTACCTATGTGTATAGATCAAGTAGCCTAAGTCATTCTAGTGACATATTTCATGGTTAATAACTTCCAAATATATTACCCACAAGATATACCAGATTTACCCCCTCAAATTTAATAAGCAAAGTTGACCCATGAAAGAGGTTGAGAAAGAATTAAAAGGAAATGCATCCTCATAATTTAATTCATGTATAAATTAATCCCACTTAGTCTCCTCCATAGTTCCCACCACTCCTTGTACACCACCCTACTGACCTTCATTTTCCCTCATCCTAGATACCTTGAGATTTGGCTTTAACTAACCAATCTCCTCATTTATGCTAAATTCCCCTCTTCTTAGAGTCATAACCCCATAGGTGAACCTAACGTAGGTTAATGGAAAACATAGATGTTTCCTTGAGTCTCCCCATTCATCTTACCTCCCTATGCCCCCATGCCTCCTCCTCATCCCATGATTTATTCATTCATACCTTCTACTTCCTTCATGCCCCATCCACCTCATCCTCCAACTATCACCACCATATTGGTCACCCCACCAACACATCCTCCCACCTTTGGATTGGCTAAATTATTATAGACATGTAAAATGACATTGTAGGGTGACCCTAATTTAAAATGATACTTTAATCACATCAAAATAAATATACATAAGATCCTCAATTAGAAATTCATGTAGGAGGGGAAACCTATGATATTTCAGAATCAATAGGATATTTTATCCCTTACCAATGTGATGATTATTAAATCCCATTTTACCCATGATATAATTAGGTTATATATTAGTGATATGTACTATAGAATATAAATAATAATGTTTAGTTTTTAAAGATGGTCATCATCATATCAGAACTACTTGTGATCACTAAATTATAAATAATATGTTCTCATTAAGTAAAGTTGACAAATCCCTATTTGATAACAACTTGGACTCATGTAGAGAAGCTAAGGTTCTTAAATATCCTTAGGATTGGGCTTATTTATTTTATTTACTATAATAGTCACATTAGAACTCTTGGTGATTGTTATGCATAGTTTAAACATGAAGCTTGTCCTTTGATGTTGTTGATAAGAACTATGAGTGGTATAAAAGAATGTGGGAGTCATTTTTGAAATTCATAGGAGACATTTATTGTTGCTTGCACAACAAACCCCATTTTTAGTCTAAAAATGAAAAACCTCTTTTTTGATTTGGAGTTTGGTCTTATACCTTTTAAGAGTTCATTATGGTTGCTTGTCCAAAAAAACCTTATTATGAATTCCTATTTTAATAGATTTGAATATTTTAAATATAAATGTGCTTCATTATTTTATCCAAACCTAAAAAAATAAGTCTATATTATAAACACTTGGCATGGAAATTCAAATCTTGAGTTGCTTTGATTTTAATATCTAGATTTGTATAGATCTAGTAAGTCTTAGTCTATTTATCTGATTGTGTTTTAAAAAATATTTTATAACTTGCTCTTAGACTATTTCATCTTAGGTTTGTGTAAAATTTTTAACTATTCTAGACTTTTCTACCTCTTTTCCTAGATAATTTTCATCTATTTCTACATTAATTTTAGTCTAAGTGACTAAATGTTTATAAGGTTTTAATTTTCAAAATTTTCACTTCTCATAAAAATGGATGAAATTGGATTTGGAATCAAGTAAATGACTAAGTCATTGCATCATTTTTAGTTTATACTTAAGTCATTTTTATTTTTTTCCTTAGTTGTTTATTTTCAAATAGTTAGTCATTTATTTTTAAATAGTGAATTGTTTATTTTCAAATACTTAGTCATTCAGTCTTTAAAACCAAAGTATTTAACTTTTTATTTTCATATTATTCCTATAGGTACACAAAGGGAGTAGTTAGAGGTTTTTCATGAAGGAGAGTTTACAAAAATCTTGAAAATTTCATGAGATTTGGCTAAGTCTTTTACTCTTCAATAAAAATGTTGTGATTTTGTCAGAAATTTTGTAGATAAAAGTCACAAAGAATTTAGGCATAAACAAAAGTTCCTAAGACTTGGGTCTTGGGGATATATCTTTGGAACACTTTTACCATAATTAGGGTTCTTCAAAACAAAAGTCACAAAATCAATTTTCATGAAGACTAATTTTGAAAGTTAGAAATGTTGTGTATCCAAAATCTGTGAAGACTTGGGTCTTTGAAAAAAGTATCATGACAAAAAATTAATGAAAAAGTCCAAAAAATTTTATAAGGAGTAGGAAAAATCAAAATTTTCAAACAAAATTTCCAAACTAAAGTTGTGAAGAAGGAAGGGAGCCCAAAGTAGTTCAAAAGATTTTTCTAAGTGTTTTGATATTCATAAAAAGTGCTATGAAGACTAGTTAGAAAATTTTGTTATGAATAAAAAATTTAAAGACCAATGCCTATATATAAATTATGAAAACATAAGATCCAAAAAATTGGGTATTTATAATGAATGAGTAAAATGTCTTGTATAAATCATGAATAATGAAGGAAAGTCTCTCTCTTTTGAAAGAATTGTCATCACATATTTTACATGATAAGTCTTTGACAAAGAACACAAAGATAGAAAAAGTTGTGAAGGTTAAAATCTAAATGAATTTTGTAATGATAGAGGCCCTAAATAAAATCCATATGGTGTCTATTTGAAGGTAAAATAAACATAGATCCTAAGAAATTTGGAACCATTTACCATTAGACTAAAGTACAGAGAGCCAAGGGAGTGATACATGGTAGTAAAAATCCAAAATCTCAAGTGCTTGAGAGGACATATAGATGTCATGTGATAGCTTCCCATAACCCTAGACATATAAATAATAGGTGCTCCCTTGTGTCATATGTGTTAGTATATTAGTCTTAATATAAATATTAGAGCCTAGGAGAGCCTGATGTAATGAAGAGATTTTAAGCATCTTATTCTCAGAGTAGTCAGTCTCTCAGGTATGATAGAGATGTCAAACCCTGAGAGAGCCTGATGTATCATAACAAGACACATGAAATAATTAAGAATATTAATAGGTGAGGTTTGAAGGTAAATAAGTAAAGGACATGTTGGCTACATATATAATAAGGCATGATCCTTAATTTAATGGCATGTCTGGCTATCAAAACTATCAAGAGGCCAATAATGGATTACACATCCAATTTAATTTTCCAAAATCAAATCATAGTCTAATTGAATCATGAGTAAGGTAGGAATCATTAACATGGACTATGAATTAATATTAATCATATATATATATATATATATATATATATATATACACATACATATATATATACATACATACATACATACATAATATGTATGTATGTATGTATCAAAGTTTATCATAGTTATGATAAACTTTGATACATAACTATGATAAACTTTGATACATACGTACATACATAATATGTATGTATCAAAGTTTATCATAGTTATTTAATTGATACATTCTTAACATGGTAAACTAATGAGGGATGTCATATTTTTTAGGAAGTAATTCTTATAAGCCTAATTTCTATTAGAGGCTAGACCCTGCAAACTTATCCCAAGTGAAGTGCATTGAATCTTTTTGAATCCTTTAGTTAGATTTAACTATGCCTCAAATCATTAAAATTGTACCCTTATATGGAATAGTTCACATAAACCAACTAGGTGAATACCAATATACTAAGACTTGGTACATTTAGACCTTGGGGAGGTATTTTCTTCATGAGATCTCCCTCCTTTCAGGAGAGGCCAAAGATTAAAAACCCCTCACCTAACTATTGGTTATGTCAAAACACACATCAAAAATATTTTCATTATATCTTCTTAGAGGATTGTAATAAAATATTAAGTAATTACACCTAGAAAGAGCCAAATATGGCAATGTAAACTATGAACATAGATTAACCTTTTAGAAAGAAAGGAATGTTGGATGGAATAAGAACTAGATTATAAATTAAATTATCTTAAGATTAAGATTATTTTTAAATTCCAAATAGGAATTCCAATGCATAATAGGGTTATGATAAAATGTAAAAGTTTGCCTTACAATACAAGTTAAGCTTATATGTGGCATTTTAGGCCTACAATTAAAACAAAGAAAAGCCATTATATTTTGGTAAAATCAAAATTAATATATTTATACTTATCCATTATAAGTGTTCCCTATGGTTTGGAGAGTAAAAATTTAACTATTTTGATCATATCATATCAATAGAGGGAGAAGAGGCACTCAGGGAGTTGAATGGGTGACAACTATGGAGGCAATAAAGCTTAGATCTGGCCATTTTATAGGAAAGGTAGGATGCTTCCACGAGTAAAAAAAGACAAGATAATATATGGTTTCCTCTTCAAAAAACTATTTTTACTCCCTTGTTAAGCTTTTAGTAATTAATTTCTATATTTTGTAAGGCATGTTCTAAAGGACGCAATACTTGGTTTGGGCATGAAATCATATACACATACCTAGTATGTGTATAAGAGTATATGTCTTAGATAGGGATGAAATGTCTATCTATTATTTTTAATCTATAAAATCCCCTTAAAAAATTATTACCATGCATAAATAAAAGCCTATTAGTCTTGTGCATTGATTAATGTATTCATTGGTCTTTATTTAGTTAAAACTCCTTTGTTATGGAATCTTGTACATGATTTTATGATTTCTAGTTTTATGCATTTGATATTATAAAACTGGATTTACATAATAAAAAAGGGTTTTTGTTACCATAATTATGATCTATTGTGATTTCTTGGTTGTTAATTTCCTGACAAAATGTATCAACATCATGGCTATAAATTGTTTGTATAAATGCCTCAAGATGTTGTATGCTAATTGTTTGACAAAATGTCTCAATAATATGGCTAGAAATTGGTTGTGTGAATACCTCAAGATGTTGTATACTAATTTATTGACAAACTATCTCAATATCATGGATGGAAATTATTTGTGTAAATACTTCAATATATTGTATGCTAATTGATTGACAAAATGTCTTGATAAGATGACTGGAAATTATTTGTGGGAATACCTCAAGATGTTGTTTTCTAATTGTTTAATAAAATACCTCAATCACATGGCTAGATATTGTTTGTGTAAATAATTCAAGATTTTATATGCTAATTTCTTGACAAAATGTCTTAATAACATGGATGGAAATTGTTTGTGTAAATACTTCAAGATGTTATTTGCTAATTGCTTGACAAAATGTCTCAATATAATGGATAGAAATCAATTTCATATATACCTTAATATGTTGTACGTTAATTTTTCTAAAAATTGTCTCAATAACTAAAGACATTATATGTTAATTAACAAGGACCATCATGCAATATTTAGATGTTGAATAAATATGGCTACTAGGTAAATTAAGGTAGTTTAGTGATTTTATTGAGGATTCTTGCTTACCTATAATTAACTAATAGGTAGGGATGTTGCCTTATAATCTTATTTTTGTTTGGTTGAGAAAATATTTTGTGGGTTTAACACTTCATGGTTGTATAGATGTATAATTACCCTTGATACATTTACCTTATTGAGTGTGTGAGGTATACAAAATATGAAATAGATAATGCATGGATTTAGTGTTTTAAATTACTTGTTTGGGTTAATTAGTCAGGGGTAAATCTCTACCCATATATATGTCTAAATATCTATATTAGTTATAGTTGACTATAACTTGGTTGTACTTTTTGTATTTTCTCACCTTATGGGATAAATAACTGAGCTCTTGTTGAATTTATTCTTGTGACCATATTGGATTGTTTCATATATTGAGATAATCATGTAATTAGCATATTAGGTAGTTTTTTTTTTTTTTTTTTTTTTGAAATTCATTATTTTGCTACCTGTAATTTAGTGGTAGATGGGTTTTTTTTACAAGTAAAATAAGGTTGGCTGATTTAATTATATTAATGACTTTATTTGTATGAGGGATTAGTAATTAGTGAATTAGTTGGTTTCTTTTATATATTTGAATGGATATCTAATCAAAATGTATAACCTGTAGAATTACTATGTTGATTAATCCTTGATTTTGTAGCATGTGTGCACCTATGTCTTTTATGCATAGAATTAACAATTTTATTTTGATTTGTTAATTTATTAGTCATTGGATATAATCACTTTGACAATTTTGGTTTTCTAAGTATATGGATGGGTAAATTTATTAGAGTGAATGAACAATTATTTTCTATATGTGTTATATGATTTACTTACCAGATTATGACATATAATTGGATGTAGAAAACTTGACCAAATGAATTAGTTGCATGATGGAACAAATTATTTAGTTATATCATTTGATTTAATGTTTGAGGAGATATGTGTTCTTTGGAATATATTAATTTGTATGCATTTTGAACTTGTATTTTATATATTTTTCCTAAATCTCTTTAGTCATTAAATGACTATAACTAAATAGAAACTATACGTATATAATTATACTTGTTTATTTGGATATATTTTTACTTGAATTAAATTTATAGGAGGCTGAGTCTTATTTTGTTACATAACTATGTTATTAAATATGGTGATTATGAGATAAAAATCAACATAAGTTGAATTGATGATATATTTTTTAATAGTTTAGACGATATTTGATTTGAGATTAAAGCTATCTAACCTTTATGTTTTTATGAAGAGGTATTTTTCTTTTAGTTTAGTTTTACAATTAAAAATCAACAATATTTGTATTTATTAGACATCCTCTAAATCTGTTTTGCTTGTTAAAGAATGTAGTGTTTAGTCACTTACCTTTTTGAGATAGAAAATGCCAACATTATCTAACCCATTTTAATATCACTACATAATGTAGGTAATGAATCTACGAGTGTGATACTACTGAAAACCACCCCTTATGTAGTCTTGACTATATTTTCTTCTTGGCATTAAACAATTATTTTAAAATTGGAACCATCAATTTTAAATTGCTTTTATGTTCTTTGAAATGGTCAAGGGATAAATATTGTGCATATTATTAGTTTTATTTTAGTCTCTAAGTGGTTTTTATTACAGTAAGATAGTTTTTTATTGTATTTACTAGATGCACTATAAGAGGTATGGAAAACTGATGTCATGTGTTGAAGTCTCCAAATGTCAATATAAAAAATCTCCTAGCCATTAATACTCATTATAAATTTATTTAAAAATTTGACCATTATTATGTATGTTAGAATGGTAATCATTTGTTACTTTATTACTTGTAATTATCTATAGATATATTATGGTAGTGTGAATAAAATGATCATGTAAAACCACATGGTTTTCCTCCATGGCCAATGTCTAAGTTGCATAGTGCTGGTTCATAGAATTTTTCATTATATACGTAGAGAAAGCTAATTATACCTTGATGGGGAAGTCTTATTATAGTATCTATTTAAGTGATTAAGGTAATTATTCTTGTAATTCAATTTTTAAGATAGCTTAGACATAATAAAACTCAGGAGATAGTTGTAGAAATCTTTATGCAAAATAAACATTTCCTATCACTTTTTAGAGGGAAACACTACTGTTATAGTTGTGTTTCTTTGATTTGGGTCCTGTATGTACTTATGATTTCATTTTTTGTATATTATAACATGATCTTAAAATCCATATGTTGTATTATAGTATGAATGTCTAATTAAAGTATTATAACTTCATTTAAACATTTATACTTGAATACATAGCTCATATATTAAACTTGTTGTAATTTTCATATTGAGTAGGGACATTCCATGATGCATGGATGGAAATATACACATAGCAACCCTGAATTTATTCTTTTGCATTAGGAAATTTTACCTACATTAAATAATTGAAATCATAGACACACCATGGCAAAAGGATTGTGGTATGATAGTACTATTTTTTTTTATCTAATCTATGAATTGGATATTATTTTCCTCTTAATGATTGAACTTGGAATTAATATAATTTTGTGGTGAATCTATTATATATGGAGGTTTTGAATAGAGATGCTAAAGTGAATCATTTATATCAACCCAAGACTTATTATTATACTCAGATAATCAAGAGCATAATTTATCCCTGACTAGAGGTTGAATAGTAAACATGACTAAAAGGTTGTGTTTTTAAATAATAGGCAAATAATTAACCTATTATTATAATCATATCTATATATTATTTTATGTTGATTGAATCAGTGATTTTTGCATGCATTTGGTCAGCTAATCTATAGTTGTAGAGATTCATTGTGGTAGTTGGATAGTGGGGAATGTTTGATTATATCACATTTTAGAGTAAGTCTCAACTATTTTTGATATGATTTTGAAGATAAATATTAACCATAACTATGGGATGATTTATAGATATGTTATTGGTTTCACTCTTTTTGTTTCCATCCTCACTTAAAGAGTGTGATATGTGTTTTGTATCTAAACCATAAAAATTCAAAAAGTAAATAAATGTTAGATCTAAAATCTTGCTAGGTTATTTGAAGGAATTCCACAAGAGGGGAAAAGGTGGCCAAAGACCTAATCTCAGTCATCTGAGCCATCCATGACATGTTAGAGAAACTAATGGATGATATACATGATTAGGTCTAAGCCCTTAAAACACAAGTGAAAATCTCCTTCCCTATGGGGCTTATTGGACAAGTCAAGGACTCCATATTACAACTTTTCTTAGTACTGGGAAGAATGGTGGATACTCTAACAGGTATCAAGATGCATATTCATAGGATTTAGGATTATTTGGAAAGGATTTCTCTAGTAGAGAGAAAATGTAGAAAAATAATAGTTATAGTACTTAATGGCATGTTCCTAGAGCTAAAGATTATCCCCACTTTAGACCTAAGCTAGTATCAAATATATGATAGAACACAAGGGATAAAATTGAGGAATGGAAAGTCCTATCATAGACTATGGTGAATCTATTGGAAGAAGGAAAGAGATGAAATTGGCCTACTTTAAGGAAGTTGATATCTCAATGTTATTCCAGCCAGATGGCACTCTACTAGATAGGGGTGAGTCAAGGGTTCATCAAGGTCATTTTGAATAGGTTATGAGGATAAAGGTGGATAAGGCCAATAAGGTTAGATCCTAGGTGGTGTTATAACTCTCCACCTAATCCACTATGAGCATTATCTAGGTGATAGAAGGCAAGGTGGATATGGAGGCCCCACTCCAAGTTTATCAAAGGTTAGTGGCCCAATTAGAGGTGGTTTTCCAAGAGAAACTAATGAATCTATCCAAACTAGACCAAGATTTTGACTTAGTGGCAATTGATCTAACTATTAAAGGAGTAGATTCTAAGGAATTAAGAGGTAGTTCATTTTTAGCTCCTCCATGTATTAGTTAGGTGGGCCCTTGGGATATTTTAAAGGGAGTCAAGGGGATTTTAATCTCTTTTTTGAAATTGATAAAATTGTAATAGCTTGGAATGGCCATCATGGCCCAGGATGGGAATCTAATGTTATTAGGAGGTGAGCCCCATCCTTATCTATAAACGTATAACTGTATTATGTTTTGAGGGTCATAAATTCTTAGTCTTAAAATGTTGTCAAATTTAAGTTAGGATTTCATCTACTTCTTCATTCACCATTTTGGATTGTGAATGTCTACCATGATGGATATTTTTGTAAAAAAACTCATTTTAATGAATAAAACCTTTAAATTTTTGTAAATTCATGGTTTATTTGTCAAAATATATCAATCATTTCTAGTTCTTAAATGAATGTTAATGATAAAATAATCAAACTAATGCTTTGTTACTTAATGATTATAGTGGTTATAATGTGCTTTGTTACTATAACATATTTATGAAAATTTTTCATTTCCCTTAAAATATTCATAATTTGAGTTTATCTACAAGTTATCTTTGAAAAGTTTGTGCATTATTTACTATGGGATTGTGATTATTGACATTTGGCGAGGGGTTTATAAGTTAAGAATTATTTTTTTATTTAATCAGACCTTTCCTATTGTGTATTACTAATTCATAACCTTAAATGAATCTTGAAACATAGTGGTATAATTATGTTAGGGCCATTCACTTAGTTATTGAAGTATTAACACCTTCCTAGCCTAGAAACACTCTTTACTACCCTACTTTACCTTCTATTTTAGGTTTTTTTCAAAACTCAAACATTATCCCCTACTTTAGAAATCTATAAAGGTTGGATCAAATAACAAACAAAATATAGAATTTATCTTAGATATAAACTCACTTAAGGTATAATTTCACATATCTTGAACCCTTTATAGTAATAGTCATGGCTCTTTGAGTAACAGAGGTAAACCTGATTAGTACTTAGATTGAACCAACATCAACCCTAAATTTAAGGAGGTGATATTTTATCCCATGCATTATCCCCTAATTTCCTATTTATAAAACTCAATAACATGATTGCCTTTAGAGGCATAAATTATCTCAATCATGATAATAGCTGGTGTTTGAAGGAGGGCCTAATTTTCATACCTATTTGATAGTCTATTTGGTATATGTTAGCTATTCTTACTAATGGTAATGTTTTAACAATTGTTTATTTGTGAAAGACCTTGAAGCTTATTCCACCTATCACTAGAACTAGGTCCCATCATGGCATGCTAATTTTCTCAATATTATATTTCCGTAGGAGGCCTAGACTTGGTAGACCTATACATAGACTAGTAATCATTCCCACTAGCTTGTCTTATTAGTCTCCCAAAAAAAACCACCTAGAATGGCTCTTTCCATAGCCTAGTTAGCTTGGTTAGCTATTAACACCCCTAGAGATGTCCATGACCTACAAAAAACCTAGAAAGGTATCTTCCCTACTTTAATCCTCATTTAGGGTGAACTATAGAAGAACATGTGACCTCTTATAAAATGGATTTAAGGTTTTTAAATGTGAAACATGAGGATGTGGCATGTAAGATATTACCCTTCATGTTGAGCCTATGAATAGTTCCTTAACCTCCCTAAGAACTTAATCACTAGATAAGACCATTTTAGTACTACCTTTCGGGCCTAGTTTGGGTAAGTTATTGACCCTAGCATCTTATAGTAATAGTTTTATTACATCAAATGGGAATCTAATGAGCCCATCAGAAATTTTAATGATAGGTTTCAAAATATGTATAGTAAGGTCACTATTATATACTAACCTAATGCCCAAATGGTGTTGGAAATATACAAAAATGCCTTAGACCAATGGAAAACTATGTTTTTATGACAAAACCCAATAATAGTAGACTTGAACCTAGCTTATACTGAAGCCATAAAATTTAATAGTAGTTAAATACCCAAGTTAAAATTATGTCTCCCATTCCTAATGCATTTTTACATATTCTTACTTTGAATTTATTGCCCATGACCAATAATAATATTCCTATGCTTCAGTCACTGCCCATTAAAAACTATCTCTCATTGAGTAATGCTATTCCAAACCAACACCTATGATTTATCAACCCCAAAAACCATGAAATGTACCCTCAATTAAAACACTAGGTGATGCTAGTAGAGGCTAACAATAGCTTGACTATACCTTCAGATATACTAAAAATGAGCTGGATACCATATGATGAATGGTCGAGATGCTAAGTAATGATGTCTTAGTATACAAAGGCAAATGGTAAATTACAATGCTAAAATATCAAATAATAACATCCCCATAATCAACAAGATGCCTCCCCTAATAGGCTACCTAAAGTTAACATCTAAGAGTTAACTTTGCCTAACCAATGCTAAGTGCAAAACATAGATACACATGGTGAGTTAAATGTATAAAATTAGGTATCATATTTGAGATATTATAGAGATAAATTAAGGAGTATGAGGTGGTTCCAAATCACCCAATGTAGCCTAAATTTTAGATTCAAATCCTATCACTATATTTAGCAATAAAAACCTAAAACCTAAACACATCAATATGAGGGGATAAAAGAGAATCAAAATGTTATGAAGACTTTTACCATCAGTTTAACTCTTTATAACTCCTCTATGAAATTGTAAAATGGATCCTTCATGCAAAATTGATGATTGTTGGATTGCTTGCTTAATAGTTGATAATCACTTTTAATGGATAATTTGAGATTGATGGTGGAGTTTGATGGATACAAAAAGGCTATATGGATACAAGATAATGGCAATAAGTTTATGGTTTTCCAATTTTTTCTATTTAGTTTCATGGAGGGAGTGAGTTTGGTTATATAAGAATGGAGGGAGAAATCAATGCCTCAAATTTAATTTTGAGCCATTGAAATCAATGGCTAGGGATTTTCCATGGAATTTTTAATTCCATGGAAATATCTAGAATAGAAAATTATAGAGAAAGGGGGATAAAATGGAGGAGATTTATAGAATCTTTCAATTCTATAAATCTCATCTTAAGGTTTAAGGGTTTAGGAATAGCTAAGAATAGGGTGGTAGATGGGTAGGTAGGATATTTTGTATTTTTAAATTGGCAATTGGCTAGGGAGTAGGTTAGTGGGTAAATGGGTTTTGTTAGTAGATAAATGAATGAGATTAATTGGTTATGGGATGGGGTAAGGTTTTTAGGATGTAATAAATGGGATGTGTTATAATGGGACATTAATTTAAATTAATGAGGAACTGTAGTTAAAGGTAAATTTATAAACATTAACATAATTAGTAGGGTGAGCATATTTTAGTGCATACATTTTGCCCTTTTTTGAAAGGGTATTATGAATGGATGGGATGGGATGAGTAATGGTATTTCAAAGAAGACCATAATTGTGTGGAAATAATGTTAGATGGTGTCAAAAATAAGTTAGTAGGATATGATGCCCCATCGAGGGAATAAGTAGGGAGAAATAACCGAGATGATTACTCAAATAGAAGTCCCAAGGGTGAGATAAGACTAAGATGATAAGATGGGGTTAGGATGCCCCAAGTAATAGTTATGGTTGAGATGCCCTAGTTTTAAAACAAGGGGAGAAAGTAGCCTAGTTGTGATGGGTTATAGACAAACAATCAATGTCTATAAAGTTATTTGATTGATAAGATGAAATTAATTGAGATGGGATGGGTTTAAGCTTATGATAATTCTCATATAAGGACACACTATGGAAAGCCTAAAAAATAATAGTAGAGATAAGTGTTGTTGATTGATGATAAGGAAATGATTTACATAAGATATGTAGCTTAAAATGATGTGTGGTTATTGAGTGATTAGTCCAAGGATGAGATAGTGATGAGGGATGAATTATGGTTGAGATATACTAGGGCATAAAAGCAAGACCAAGTGTTGCCTACATAGTCCTAAGAGACCTCATGCCAATGTAGTTCTAATTTAGGATGAAGAATGGATAAAGAGGAGATGGAAAATCCATGCCTTAGATGATGATAAATATGATTTGAAATGACTTATTGGGATAAATGGATAATTTAATATGATTATATGTGAGATTTGTGAGCAAAGGGCTATTAGGGTTTAGGGGGTAAAAGAGTGGGGGGGGGTGAAATAGGTTAAAAGAGTAAAAATAGGGTCATTTGAACCTTTTATCTTTTTCAATTTTGAATTTGAGCTAAAAACCATGGATTGGATTCCCCAAGCTTCTCATCTTGGTGAATGAGTGCGAGAGTTCCAAAGAGTTGCTGAGGTTAGACCATTGGTGAGTACTAGACCCTATTATTTGTCATTTCATGAATTTTTTGTTGAAATTATTAGATTTTTAATAGAAAATATTTCATACAAGTTTTTAGGATAATGTCATAACTGAGGGTAGTGCCCTGAAACATGATATTTCCATTGTGAGTTATAGCTTTATAGGGGAACTCATGGTATTACAATATCATGAGTCTAGAGTTTTTGGATTGTAATACCATGATTTTATACCCATTGTTTTTAAGTATCATAGATAAGGGAATCATGGTTTTGCATAACCATGGGGTTAATCAAAACCATAGGTCACAAATTGTGATTTTGTCAATATTGATAGCTATGACATGTTCACAAGTTGTGATATTATCATGGTTAGGAAAAATGGGTAGGTGATGGGATAATGGATTGGTTAATTAGGTGGGGATAGATAGATTATAAAGTGTGATGGGTAATCGGTGTAGTTAGGTAAGGTGGGGGATAAGTTAAAGTTTGAGGTTGGTTACATGGCATTGGTGGGATGGTGGATAAGCTAAGAGGTGAGGTTAGTGAGATGATGGTAAGGGGATAATGAGGTTAGGTGAAGGGGTGGCAATGGTAGTTAGAGATTAGTGTGATTGGGAAGGGGGTTTAATTAATTAGATCAGGTGGAATGAGGAATAGGCTAGGTTAGGTTAGTTAAAGGGATAAGATTGAGTGGGTGGGTAGATTGGTTTAGGGATTAAATGAAGTTTGAGAGGGAAGTTAGATGAGAGTTAGTAAATGGGTTAAGTAGTGATTGTAGGGTTTGATTAGTGGTGGGGATGTGATTGTGATTAGTAATAGGTTTATGCTTACTAGTGTAGGAATACTTAGGTGTGTTGGTTTCATGACTGTGGTGATCTAAGGTGCTACATAAGATGCACTTATTGACTGATATTGAGTACAGGGTTCTAGAGTTATTAGGGCTTCATTATATTGTTATGATTTTAGTGGTACATATTGATTGGGCCCTTATTATAAAATTATTAGAGCATTGGCATTCAAATACTATCACATTCCATTTTGTTATGGGTGAGATAATAGTGACCCTAGAGGATGTGTATCAAATTCTACATTTGCCTATATTGGGGGATAATATCTACTGAAGATCCCACACATTGGCTATTACTTTATAGAGACTACTAAGAGGATTAAAGGTGGGACTTTTAGATAAATGTGTAGATATTGATAGGTGTCTATAAGAAGGGACCATTGATCAAATTACTTTTATGGTTATGTCTCTTGTCATCGGTATATTCTTTCTAGACAAGAGTGGGTAGTGGTTCCATCTAGGCCTAAAAGACATGGTAGCAAATATGGTGTAGGATTTTAGAGTTTTTTCCTAGGGGATAGTAGTACTGGCACATCTGTATCAATAGCTTCACTTGGGAGCCTACAAGGGGAAAATAACCTAGGTCCATCCTTCTTACTACAAATCTAGAGCTGGGAGCATGTTGTGATTTAGTGGCTACTTAGGAGTTGGGCAGCTAGGGAGGCTTAATAGCCCATGGTGTTTGGGTGGTACATTTTACTTGGAGTATAGAGGGGTCATGTTGGGTTGATATAGTTATATCGAGATGAATTTTATAATCTACATCTTGAGCATATCAAATAGATTCCCTATATGGGATTATAGTTTGGCTAGGATGATGAGGTGATTGAGTGTTATTTGATGAGTTTTAAGGATATGATTATAAAGTGGTATAGGCCTGACTAGGTGTAGAGGTAGTTTAGATTCATTTAGGACATGCTAGGAGAGGAACATATATTTGTTAGGAGTGAATGAGAGTAGCCTCATTAGGGTAAGCTAGAAGATAAGGCCCAAGCATGAACAAATTATGAGAGATTTTCCCTAATACTATGGGATTTTTAGATGTTGATCCCTAAACTAGGAGTTATAGTGGAATATATAATATGGTGAACATCAAGGATTTACTTAAGATTGATTCATCCTAGATTTATCGTATGGTGAGGGTTCGTGAGGAGATTATTACAGGAATGAGCCAAATTATAGAGGTAGATGAGATAGGAACCTACTTAAGATGGTCATGATGGGCACGATAGGGATGTCATGGATGTGGATAGAGGTGATAGGGGCTAGGAAACCATAGTAGGACTATCTAGGCCTTATATTCAAGTATAAGTACAAGTTGGCACCTAGGCTATGGGTAATAGTGGTGGAGATGGTGTAAGGCCTTCAAAACAACCTTTATTAGAGAGTTCCTTACTAGCATGATTATAGATGGAAAATCAGGCTTGCCTTATAGATATTTCTAGGATTACTTGGGAGAGGTACTAGTTATAGGCATAGTTGTAGTCCATGATAGTGCAAAGATATGGGAAATTGGCCCAGGCACAAGCATAAGTGACTAGGTTATAGGGATAGATCATAAATTGATTGGCTTAGATATCATAAAGAGATGGATAACTAGCCTAGTCTTAGACATAGATTACAAGATTATAGGTGTAGGTAGCCACCTCATAGAGCTAGATCTAGAGATAAGATGCACAAATTATAATATATTGAGGCCATATTATGTCTATGCAGGCATACATTAATACCTTGATAGGGGAGGTAGAGATGGAGAATAAGGCCAAGGATGAGGTTGACTTGGTGATGATCAAGTGTGGTAAGGTGAATGTGATGAAGAACATTATAAGATTGACTCATGAAGCTTAATACTATAGGAAACTATATGAGGTAGCAGTGCCAATTGAGCAACATGCTCCTTTAGTTTAGGCTAGTTCTTTGCACTCAATACATTAGCTTGCTAGAGGACCATCAAGACAACTAGAGCCACAACCATTAGACATGACATATATAAGGTATTTTTGTTTTGTATCTCATTCTTTCCCCATGGTACCATGTGTTGTATTTATTTTTTGACATGGACTCCATGTAGAGATTTTATATTATATTATATGTGTGTGTGTGTGTGTGTGTGTGTGTGTGTGTATCTATTTATTCATATATATATATATATACATATATATATATATATACATATACATATATGTATATATATATACATATATATATATATATATATATACATACATATATATATATATATATATACATACATACATACATATATATATATACATATATATACATATATATATATATATATACATATATATATATATATATATATATAGACACACACATATATATATGTATATATATATATATATATATATATATGATGAGATGTTAGATGATGTGATGTGTTATATTTCAATTGATGATGATGTGATGGATTGTCATGTTATTTTTCATTTTATGATTAGATTAGATGTGATGTGATGATTTAGACTTTTTATGGTGATTTTTATTTATGATGTGATTGGATGCATAGTGATTAGATGTATGATGTTGTATGCGATGGATTTATTTATTTATAATGTTTAAGATAGTATGTTATATGATGTTGGATGAGGAAATGTGATGGACATATATTTATGAGCTTGTAATATGGATGATAGATATATGTCAATTTTTTATTTATGTTGGAGATGGTTATATGAGATGATGTATGGATTAGATATATGCATGGTTTCACTTTGAAAATATTGTATGATATGATGGATGTGATTTAGATGTGATGTTTATGGATTTATTCATTTTGTGTATCTACATTATGAGGTCATGGTTGATGGCGTGATGTATATTGATGACTATGTTAGATATGGGATTATTGTGATATGATATGTAGATAATTATCTAGATGACATAGTATTGGATATTTTGGTAATATGAGATATGATAATAAAAGATAAATCCCCTTTGAATTATTAATTATGACTCATAATGTGGGTTTGGGTAGGAACCCTCCTACACCATGGAGGTAGGATAATAATGGGATGGGACATATTTAAGTTTTAGAATGGGAGGGGGATAGTGGTGATAGGGTGAGTGACAATAATAGGGGTGCATGTGATAGGTGGTGATTTTTTAAGCCATTTATAATGTTTTTAATCCATTTTAATAATTCACTATTAAGTAAATGTGTGTCATATGATAGGATAAATGTCATAGACACTTTAAGTATTCAGTGTATAAGGGAATTCTATTTAAAAGTGGCCTTATCCAAGATTTTTTTTGAGGGTCACCAATACAATACTTGTTCCCAAATAGTTAAGAAGATAAAACAAAATATATACAAATTGATAACAAAACTTATTAAATAAACAAGACAATTTTATATGTACATGAATAACTAACCATGCACACTCAAAAGATACACACATTCACAAAAGATAATTACAAGATAATATAGTTTAAATATAGGGATAATAATAAGGATATGTAAAGGGATAATGAGGTGATAATAAATTATTATAGATAATGGATCTAGTGATGATAAGGAGGTTATGTACACAGGGTATGTGGTGCCCAAAATTATTAATTTCAGAACAAGATTCCAACCAATTCCAAAAAGTAACTAGCCATGGGGTTTAGGATGATCCCTTGGGAATTTTTATTATAGTGTATGATAAATCCATAAAATATAAACATAATTTTTAACCCTTCCATAATAATAACATTAGTGGGAAGGTGTGAACGATGGTATTAGAGATATTAAAGGACAAATGGAGATGGATTTTTGTCTTGAGGCTAAAAGGAGACACATTTGTCAAAGAGGAGATAATAGGGTGATAGGATGGGGGATGGACATAAGTATGTGATAGTATTTTGGGACATAAAAATGATAAATATGGATAAGAGACTCTAGAGGACTTCCCCAATGAACATCCCCATTACTCAACAAACCATGACTTCTTACTTATGGTAAAGCATTTATCACTTCTTGTTGTATAAGCACCTATGATGGATGCCCAATGTTAAGACTAGGGTCAAGGATAAATTATTTTACCATGATGTCAGAAACTAGTTTTTATCATGGTATTTGCCCAAGGTGCTAAAAGATTGGTTTTCACCATTAGATGGATTTTCTTTTACTTATTAGACTTTTGGGGAGATGTGATGGAGTGGAAAAAAGTATGCCCCCGAGAGTAGGGTGTTATAAACAGAGGTGAAGTGGATCCTATTAAGTGTAATAATGATTTAGATACATTATATTTATAGGATCATCAAGATCTTCACCATCCAATGTGGCTAGTTTGTAGGCTTCAAATCCAAGTTTGGTAACTATTATATAAGGGCCAAGCCAGTTAGCTTCAAATTTGATCTTTTTACCCTTGTCAACAATAGTATTTTTATAATTTTGTTTTAGGACCATATCACTGAACTCAAATTCTTTAGACTGGATCTTCTTATGATATTGGCTTTTGAGTCTATTAAGATATGCTCATAAGCAATTATAGGACTTTTGACACCTTTCATTTAGAAGATCTAATACCTATAGCCTTTCCTATCTACAATTGTAATTAGTGATAATTCCCCTTAATGATATTCATAGGGAGGGGAGATCTGATTCCATAGGCAAGATTTTTTATGTCCCATATACTAAGGCATATAGAGTGGCCCTAGTAAGAATTTAGACACTTATTTGATAAGACCAAAGAGCTAGATATAATTGTGGGTGTCAATTATTACCTACTTTATTAACTATTTTATTAAGGATTTTGATAAGGGTCTTATTGTTTGCTTCATCCTGTTCATTCCCTTATGGGAAGTAAGTGGAATAAAAATGCTACTTGATGTGATATCGCTAGCACAAGGCCTCAACTTATTGCTTTTTGAATGACTTTCCATTATCATAAATGATGTTAGAATGGATGCAAAAAATAGAATATGATCTGATTAAGGATGAATTTAGAAATATAGAGGCTTGTAGTATAGGTAAATGACATTGATTCTACCCATTTAGTGAAATAATCCATTACTATGACGATAAACTTTTGACCATTAGAGGATGTAGGATTTATCTTGCCAATCAAATCAAGGCTCCATATAGAGAATGGCCATGAGTTCATGATGGGTTATAATTCTTATGTGGGTGCATGAATAATAATCCCATACTTTTGAAAAGATATACATTTTGCACATAATGGTAGGAGTCTTATTTCATGGTAGGCTAATAATATCCAATCTAGAGTAATTTCTTATCCAGGGCCTTTCCATTGGCGTGACCACCACAAATACCATCATAAACCTCCTTGATCATGAGAGAAGCCTCTTTCAAATTTAATCATCTCAAAAAAGTCTCATCATAGCCTCTATGATAGAGCATGCTACTAAGGATTATGTAATGGGAGGTATGATGGATGAAATCCTTACATTCATGGTGATTAAAGTAAGAGGGTAAGATGTTATTATGAAGGTACCTATAGATGTCATGAAACTAGGGAAGATTGGGATTAGGCATCATGTAAATTTGTAAAAGATCCATGGATTGATGTTTTGGGATAATCAAATGTTATATTACTAAATTCCCTTCCAAGATGTCTTTAGGGAGATTATTAAGAGAACCAATAGTGGCCAAGAGTCAATTGCTTTATTACTCCCTTGGGGCACTTGTTCAAATGTGATAGTTTGAAAATTTTGCTTTAATTGAACTACCAATTTCTTATAATGGAGTAATTTTTTATCCTTGGTTTGGAAATCATCATTAACCCACCTGATTATAATATACAAAACCCAAATAACTGTAAATGTTGGATAGTCCATTAGATGGCTAGGTGAAGGCTAGCTATCATGGCTTTATATCTAAAATGTTATTAGTGCAGTGGAAAGTGAGGTGGAAAGATTTTGGGATGAGGTAACCTTATGGATTGATAAGGATGATGCCTAACCTTGATGCATGCATAGTAAAAGATCCATCCTAATATAACTTACAGCCACTAGATTCTAAATTATTCATTATAGAGTCATTTGGGAAGGTTTTTATAAGAGGCTTAATCACTTTAAGATGTGACTCTGCTAATTGATCCACTAATACTTATCCCTTGATGGAATTTTGATTAACATATTCAATATAAAATTCACTGAGTAACATAATATATTTATCCAATCTTCCTCTGAGTGATGATCTTGACAATAAATACTTGAGAGGATCAACCTTGGTAATGAGTTGAACCTGATTGTTAAACATATAATGTTGAAGTTTTTACAAGGTAAAGACTATGACTAAGTAAAATTTCTAAATTGGAGTGTAATTTAGCTCATAAGAGATTAGAGTGTGACTAAGATAATAAATTATTATTCATTTCCTTGATCATTGTATTATGCTAGGAGGGCACCTATTGCACATGGAGTTACTAAAATATATAAGATCAAGGGCCTTCTCGAGATAGGAGGTGATAAAATATGTAGGTTTGTCAAATACTATTTGAGATTATTGAAAGCTTGTTGGCATTTAGAGTTCCAATTAAAAGTGGTCCCCTTGTTTAAGAGATGGGTAAAGGGGTGACATATTGTCTATGAGATGAGAAATAAATCACCAAATGGCTTGTAACTTTCCCTAAAGACTTATAATCTATTTTATATTATGATGATGAGGTATTTCCATAATCACTTTTACTTTGGCTGGGTTTAATTCTATGCCTCTCCTAAAAACTATGAATCCCAATAATTTTCCTGAGGTAATGCCAAACATGTAATTCTTGAGATTTAACCTGACTTTGTGCTCTTATGACATATTAAAGAGTTTTCTTAAGACTACATGATGTTCTGACTTGAGTTGTGACTTCCCCAAGTTATCATCCACATAATCTTCAACTATATTATGCCTCATGTCATGGAATATAATATTCATGGCCCATTTATAAGTGGCCCTAGAATTTTTGAGATTGAAGGGCATGACCTAATAGAAGAAGGTCCCCCATGGAGTGATGAAAGTTATTTTGTGTTGGTCTTTGGGCATGATTTTAATTTTATTATATCCCAAAAAACCATCCATGAGAGATAACTTTTCATCACATGCTATTGAGTCCATGATCATGTTAATATTTAGAAGAGGGAAGTCATCTTTGGGAAATGACATATTAATATCCTAGAATTCCATGTAAATCTAAATCCTTCTTTGGGGATTTACCATAGGAACAATATTAGATATCCAATTAGAATAGTCGATGGGTCAGATGAAGTTGACTTCCAAATTTTTTTGTAACTCCTCCTTAACAAATAGGCCTAATTTGGGGTGTATCTTCAATAATTTATGATTTATAAGTTTTTCATTAGGGTACACCACCAACTAATTTAATACTAATGAAGGATCAAGGCTAGGCATGCTAGAATAACACCATGCAAAAACATCTATGAACTCCTTAAGAAGCTCAATAAGAATCTGACACTCCTCAAGTGTTAGAGTTTCCCTTAGTTTGATTATTTTGGGTTTTTTTTAGTCCCAATATTAAATTTAATCACATCCTCATTAATATAGGTTATTAATCTTGTAGATAGGGGTAATGACTTATTTGGGATATCTAAAGCAAAACCATCTAGGAGTTCTATATCTATTTCCATATATTCTTTTAATTGTGTGAGACATGGAGAAATTATTTTAGATCTTGAAGTGGATCTTAGTCATCTAATTTATCTTCTTCACTTTGGTCAATGGGATTCTATTATTCCCCAAAATAAGCTAAGTTATAAAGATGAATAGAAAATACCTTTTTATGGTCTATAGAAGGCTTAAAATCTTGAGCTCCCAAAAATTCTAAGATTGCTTCATCATTTTGAAATATATCAAAATATGGATCTTGATTTTGATCTTAGTCAATAAGTGAAGGGTAACAGAGAGAGATGTTGATGGTGGTGTTAGGGAAAGTTTGGTAGCAACAAGCTCCTTGAAGTGACTATAAACTGAACTGATATCAACTTATTCATCGAAGAGAGACTGCTCATAGATCAAAGCAGTATCCACAATAATATCATCAAATAATCTATACCATAAAATAGGATATTGTGGATGCTCTTAAAATGATATGGGCTCAATCATACTTTGTTCATGTCTCCCTAGTTCTTTCCCTTGATAATGCATATTTTCTAACATTTTTTGATTGTAGGTGTATCACTTTCTAGGAGATATTAGGGCCTCTTCTTCTAAAACAAGCCATGAGTCATCTAAGTCATCAATATATTCTTCTAATAATATACCTGTGCTATAAAAGGCTATTGGTACAAATTTATACTAAATAGGATTGGCCTTTTACATGTCCTAGGACCCATAGCTACATGGGGAGAGTGGTAAATCACCTAAAAAAAAGGTTTTATATTCTTACTCTCCATAACCTAAGGATGTAATTTTTTAATGGGTGACCTTAGGTAATGGATCTAAATTAGGTACAATCTTGTCAAGGCATATATACTTAGTAGTGGTTAAACTTAACATGGAATTGTCTATACTAGGACAATGATATGATGATGAGTATTGATCCATTTGATAGTTGCAAAAATGATCAATTTATATAGGGATGGTAAATTCCATCCTAGAGAGGGGGAATTTTAGATATTGATATAGGTTAGATGGGACAACTTTCATCTCATGGATCCAAAGATGACCTAGTAACACATTATAAGGTAAATTGACATCCATAACATTAAGTAGAGATTGATCTACCATGGGCCCCATGACAATAGGAAGGTAGATCGTTCCTACATATGGTGATTAACTATCATCATACACCTTTATCATACTCAAAGTAGGCCCTAAAGATGTTTTTTAATACCCTAATTTCTTCAAAAAATCCATATTACATAAATTTAATATTGACCCTCCATATATGATCACTTGGGGAATGTGATAGTGGGATATGTAGACTTTAATGAATAATGGTTAATTATGGTGAGGGCCAATCAGAGGCATGTCTTGAGCACTAAAGGTAACCTATTGAGAAGTGGATAAATGCCCCACTAATGCCTATAATTAATTGGTATCCAAGTCACTAGGGACTTTAAGGTCATTTAAAAATTGATTATCTCTTTATGTAAAGGGAATGTTTTGAGAATTTTTATTAATGATATTTGAGTCGATGTCTTCTCAAGCTGTTGATTAATATCATAAGATTTATTATAAGCTATTGAGAATTTCTTATAAATATTCATATTTTGAGTAGCATAAGGGGTAGAAATTGATGGGTTCTTAGGTGGTGCCCCAAGAATGAAAATTTTACGACATCTAGTGGTAACCACACAATCAATAGTGACCCAGTTGATTTTTAATATGGTGGATGAAGGTGGAGTGGGATATTTAGGGATTTAGATTATAATGGTGTTGAAATAATGATATGGCATGGTGTGTTAGTCAGTGTAGTTGGAAAAGGAGGCTTGACCTTGATCTCTTGGTGGTTTCCTATTCCTTTGATCATGCTTAGGTAGTGGGTCCTTATAAATGCCTAACTACCCATTTGTAGGTTAACTCAAAGTAAATTCCCCTTCTATTTCAATATCTCCTATTTTAATTAAATTCTAAATATAGTGATTCAATTGTATACACCTTTCTATATCATGACCTTTGACCCTATGGTATTTTCAAAAGTTATCCTTGTAATACCAATCTGGATTAGGTTTATGATCAACTAAGGGTCTAATTTCAGGAAGGGTGATCTTGTTAGTAAAAATTAACTGTTTAAGGACCATTTCAATAGGTACTCCCAAGATGGTGAGTAGTCTTTTTCTAGTTTGAGGCTTTGGCTTGCTTCATGGCACTTGAATGGAGAAGACATTCTATTTTTCTATGGGGTTCTTCTTTTGCATTGTTTGAATATGTTGTTGTTTAGAATTGGTAACCTCATCTCCCATAACATTATTATTTTTGTTAATATTTTTGACTTTCCTAAAAAAGAGTTGTCTTGGTTCTAATTATGCTTAGTTCAGGAATATAGTTTAATTGTCCATTTTTTAATAAGTGATTTTTAATTTGAAACCCCTTATTAATTATTTCATCAAAGGTTTTAGAACATTGGAATTTTAATTGGTATTTTAACTCTACATTAAGTTTATCCCAGAATATTTTGGCTAACCCATTTTTAGGTACTATACATCTTAGGTAGCTTGCTAAGCTTCTCCATATTTGCAAGAAGAATGCCAGGCTTTCCCCACTTCTTTATTTAGTATTATAGAGGTCTAATATAGAGATATCATGTTCAATATTGAATGAAAAATGTTTAAAAAATTGTTTTTTTAATTCCATAAAGCTAGATATAGACCCCTTGGGTAGGTGCATGAACCATTCTAAGGCTAGTCTAGTAATGTTTTTTTGGAAATGTCTCAAGAGTTAGGCATCTTCATATGCTAATTCATGACAAGACACATAAAATTATTGTACATGGTCTTAAAGATCACCTTTCCCTCTATATTTTTCAAATTTAGGCACTTTGAATTTAGGTGGGAAAGGTATTTATAAGATGTTAATGTCCAAGGGGGAAGAGTAAAAATCTTCAAATTTATATTTTAGTGCTTGTGAGCTTGGGTATATTTTTTGGAGAGTCTCCTTCATTACTTTCCATTCTTGTGTGAATGTGGGGTTCCTAAGAATATTATAGGTTTGATTATTAATATTATGGGGGATATGGGTGTTTTGAGTGTTATGGGTGTTATGGACATTTTATCAGGGGGATGAGGGACATTGATTTTAAGCACAAATTAAAAGTTTTATTTTCTATGTAAATTGATCTAGTCTATCCTATAATATATTTTACCTCTTTTTAGCCTCAATATTATTATTTAAAAGGGGTGTTAGGATTTATTCTACATATTATTGGTCTACACCTTCATCTTCTTTGGGTATTTGATTGGTATGCACATTCTAACATAGTGTATTGAGATGGGTGGGAAGATGGACTATATGTTGTATGAGGTTATTATCAAATTTTGAGGGTAGTTTACCACCTATCTCAATGGCATGGGTTGAAACATGATCATGGTTTTAATAAAGGTCTTGGTTAATTAGATCTAGCCCAAAGAGTTGTATCCAATCAGATCTATGTGGATAAATAACCCTACATGAAACACATGATAATTTAATATAACACAATCGATGAGAAAGTTAATATAATATCCTTAGATTTAGGTATTTATGTGTTAAGTTTTAAACCTAGTAAGGATAAAATAGACATTGAGATAAACTTGCCATGCATATGGTATATATATGTATATGGGGTTCATTAAAATAGGGTAGTGGAATAGGTGTTCTATTGATGGATCCCCAAGGAAAGAGATACATATCTTTATATACACTATAGCTACCTTATATGAATAATCTAGTGGAGTATGATGCCTTAATCTTAGTGTTAAATTTTACATTAAATCATAAATCCTAAGACACCCAAGTTTGACACACTTGACCCTACACCATAAATGAAGAAACCCAAGTTTGAGGACTAAAAGTGTTAAATCATCAACCTTGTCTCTATGGAAAAGCCTCAAACCATTAACGTGGGTCTTGACTAGACAAACCTTAAGCTTGAGTAACTATGATGATTGTTGTTATAATATAAGGATGTAATTGCATGGGCCTATGAAGACCTTGAAGTTTTTAACTTGAGTAAAATTACTCACACCATCCCACTCAAACCAAGCCAAAAATTGTTTAGAAAAATATAAAGACCTATGAACCTGATCATGGAACCATTAATACAAAGGAGGTCCTTAAGTTACTCTTTACTAGGATAATTTTATTAGTTCACCATTGTAACTGGGTATCCAACCTAGTATCTATTCAAAATAAGAATGGGGAAATTCATTTATGTGTATAATTCTAAAACATTAACCAAACCTCAAAAAAAGATGACTATCCATTTCATTCCCTTGATGAGGTGATCCAAGTGGTGAGTGGATCTTAGATGATAAGATACCAACAAGTCCTAGTCAATTTAGAATATTGGGTTAAAACTACATTCATCACCAAATGGGGTACCTTCGCTTAAAAGTGAATGTAATTTGGGTTGATCAATGTTGGATCAAAATTTCAAAGGTAATGTATTTTGATTTCAAAGGTTTAATTAGAAAATGTAAAATAATTTATATGGATAAATTGACTATGTTTTAAAAATATAGGTAATGCCACATATTTCACTTACATAAGGTATTCAAAAGATACAAGAGGTATAAAATTTATCTAAACCCAAAGAAAAGTGTGTTCAGTTTCACTTAAGGTAAGCTTTCTAGTCATATCTCCACACATGAAGGTATTTTTATTGATCCAAAAAGGAATGATGTGATTTATAAATTACCTCTACCTAATAACAAAAAATAATTAAAATCCTTCTTTGGGAAAATTAACTTTGTTCACAA
Organism: Torreya grandis; assembly: GCA_037957365.1. Lineage (NCBI taxonomy): Eukaryota > Viridiplantae > Streptophyta > Pinopsida > Cupressales > Taxaceae > Torreya > Torreya grandis. Next base: position 2,329,992 of record JARHVA010002626.1, read on the forward strand.
GTTGATTTCTAGATTTGCCAAAATTATAAAACCTCTGAATGTTATGTTGAAACATGATGCAAAAGTGGAATGTCATGATAAATAAAAGAAAGTATTTCTAAGACATAAAATATGCTATCATGCAATCCCATGTATTGATTAACCCATACTACACAAAGGATTTTTACATCTATCCCTTTGCTTCTGACCACACCATCACTACTTGCCTCACATAGAGCTTGGATGGATAAGAACATGTTAATTTTATGAAAACCAATCTCAAGGATGTAAAAATAAGATATTACACCCTTAAAAAAATGTGATTATGCATTGGTGAAGGCCGAGAAGAAATTTAGACACTATATCCTCATAAATAAGGTATACACAATCATCTTAAACCTGACCATCAAGCAAATGTTGGGGTAAAATGAACTAGGTGAGCACAAAGATAGATGGATGAAAAATCTATAGGAATATGATTTATAAATAAAGCCTTACAAGTTACTTAGAGGATAGGGAATTAATCAAATAATTAATGAAATTAATCCAATGATCACTATACACCATGTGGATAAGGAGCTAGTATTATAATGATATTGATATACCCAAATTAGATACTCTTTACTCTATAGGAACACACCCTTGGGCTAAGATATATGCATAAAATATCCCTTAGACTAAAATTATCAAGGAGGTAATGGATAACTTGCATGAGAAGTTAGGATCTAGTCACCCTACAACAAATGTAATGGCATATAAGATGCTCTATATAAGCTATTACTAGCTTACACTATTCAAATATATCCATGCACATGTTTAGACTTGCCATCAGTGTCAAAATTTCATGAAAAATGAGATCCACATAGTAATGCATTTACATATAATTATATAAATGACACAGTTTTCCCAATGGGGGATAGATTTTATGGGGTTCATTAACCCCAACTCCGTAGTGGACCATAATTTTATTCTTAAAACTATTTATTATTGCACACAATGGAATGAATTAGTGGATAAAATTAAATCACTAATACTAAAGTCATTAAGTTCATGGAAAACAACATAACCACTTAGTTTGGGACCCCCATCTTATTAGTATGTGATACTATCCTTATGTTTCAATCTATAGAGTTCACTGAATGGTCGTATGACAAAGGAGTCACACTGAGATTATCATCCAATCACTACCCACAAGGGAATGGTTTGGTGGATTCAATTAACAATAATCTAATATATGTCATCAAGAATTATATGGGAATAAATCCCTAGGAGAGGCATTCACTACTTAAATTTGCTCTATGGGATGATCACAGAAGGCATAAATAAGCACTTAAAAGTTCATCATTCCTACTAGTATTTAGACTTGAGCCAATTTTTTTAGTTAAACTCAGGTTACCTACATATTATTTCATATAATAGTTATGGAACAAGATGATGAAGTGAACTCTAGTCTCCTAAACATCATCCAACTAGAAAAAGCCCAATATGAGGCCTTACTCAACTTTAACAAGAATTAGAGTGTTGTTAAGAGATGGTTTGATAAAATGGACAAGGTCAAGTCCTTGAAAATATCTGATATGGTATTGTTGTGGGATAAAGATCATGAAAATAAAGGCCAACATGCCGAATTTGATCCTCTCTAGATTGGCACTTATTAGATAGTTGAGTTACACGGCTAGAATGCCTTTAAACTTAAGGACCTCGAAGGTAGAGACCTTTCACTACTATTAAATGAGAAATTATTGAAGTATTACTTCTCAATAATTCCTTCCAATATGATCTCATAATAACTAGGACAAGGGAGGTGATCTATATATTAGACCATTTTGCTTTTGTTATGTGTTTATTTCCATCGTATGTTTGCTTTTGTTGTGTTTTCTTGTTTTTGGTGTTTTTTTGTTCCTATGTTTTTTTCCTCTTGTGTAACCTTACCCATAATTTGGACTTAAATTGAAATCAAGGGATTAATCCCAAATTAAAGTATCCTTTAGATAACTCATAGTAAATAACCACCCTGAATAGTGATGAAAGTTTGGGAGGTATATTTAAACATTGGAACACCAAAGGTAAGATTTAATTTTAAGTAAGTCAAAGGTTGTAATATAAGTCTTTTACATCTCAAATATTGGAGGCCATTGATCTTTAATGAAACAAGTGAATTTTTGAATACCCCCATGTCCTAATAGAACACATCAAAGCTACACTTAATAAGAAATTTATGAAAAGTGATATCACCAAACCAATCTAAGATCGCAAGGGTATTCAGAGCTTTCCAAACTTCCCATCATGTTTGTATTGGCACCAAATCCTCAATGTATAAAAATTATATTCATAAAGAAACCTCAAAATAAGGCTAATATAACACGAAGAATTTGAATTATGAGTCTTCATTGAAAGGATTATCTAGGTAACCTCTATCATAGGCATTATAGTTTGGTTGGTAGTGGAGCAAGGCCTTAAATGGGACTAGAGGTATCTATATTATAGATATATATTATTGTTTATAAGTATATCATTTCCCATACCATTTCCATCCAAGCCATATAGCCAATAATGCCCCTTTGGGAGATCTAATGCCCAGCTTGACCTAGACTTATTTAAGTGAAATCTAAAATTGAATCATTTGAAAAATATCACATCACACACACTAATGGTTTCATATGGTAATAAGGCTTAATATGTCACTTATTGTACTGAATTTGGCACCTTATTTTTTTGATGTGTCTAAAAATTTATTTGTAGTTAGTGTTTTTTGAAATAATAGAGGTTAACAACTTAGGTTCTAAGTGATTAAACACCACTTTATCCATGGAGTTTTCCATTTGTTTTGGCCAACACACCTCATTTTTTATTAAAAAATCTAGGTGACCCCTCTTTAAAATGATAACCTAGAGTTCCCAAACCTTTTATATCACTTTGACCAAATTTGTTTGGAGAGAATCTTGAAATTCCCATTCCACCTTGGTTTCCCTGAGGGTATTGTATGTTTGTAATGGCCTATTTATCCTTGTTGAGAGCCCATGTGACCTATGAATTTAACACATTAAAACCTTGGTGATATCCTAAATTAAACCAATATCTTTCTTACATAGAGGGTTTGATGCTTTGCAATTATATATTATTGTGTAGAAGTAGATCAATGCCCATACCATTTCACTCTAAGCCATATAGATAATAATGCCCCTTTAGGAGATCTAATGCCCAACTTAACCTAGACTTATTTAAGTGAAATATAAAATTTAATCATTTGAAAAAGTATCATGTCACACACACACACTGATGGTTTTCTATGGGAATAAGGCTTAATATGTCACTTATTGTACTAACTTTAGCACCTTATTTTGTTAAAATTTTGGGAGGCATATTTAAATGTTAGAACACCAAAGGTAAGTTTTAATTTTAAGTAAGTCAAAGGTTTTAATATAAGTCTTTTACATTTCAATATTGGAGGCCAATGATTCTTAACTAAATAAATTAATTTTATAATAGATCCATGTCCTAATAGAACCCATCAAAGCTACACTTAATAAGAAAATTATGAAAAGTGATATCACCAAACCAATCTAAGATCAAAAGGGTATTCAAAGATTTCCAAACTTCCCAAAGCCTTGGTATTGGTACCAAATCATCAATGTATAAAAATTTTATTCATAAGGAAACATTGAAATAAGGTTAATATAACATGAATAATTTTAATTCTGAGTCTTCCTCGAAAGGGCTATTTACCTAACCTCCATCGTAGGCTTTCTATTTTGGATGGTAGTGGAGCAAAGCCTTGAATGGGACCATAGGTATCTATATCAAGGCTATATATTATTATTTAGAAGTAGATCAATGCCCATACCATTTCCCTCCAAGCCACATAGCCAATATTTCCCCTTAGGGAGATCTAATGCCCAGCTTGACCTAGACTTATTTAAGTGAAATTTAAAATTGAATCATTTGAAAAAGTATCACATAACACACACTAATGGTTTTCTATGGGAATTAGGATTAATATGTCACTTATTTTACTAACTTTAGCACCTTATTTTTTTGATGTGTCATAAATATTATTTGCAATTAGTGTTTTGTGTAGGAATAGAGGTTAGAAACATGGGTTAAAAGTGATTAAAAACCACTTTCCCCATGAAAATTGCCATTTTTTAATCCAACACACCCGAGTCTTCCTTGAAAGGGTTATTTAGGTAACCTCCATCATAGGCTTTCTAGTTTGGCTATTAGTGGAGTGAGGCCTTGAATGGGACCAGAGGTATCTCTATCAAGGCTATAATCTATTGTTTAGAAGTAGATCAATGCTCATACCACTACCCTCCAACCCATATAACCAATAATGCTCTTTAGGGAGATCTAATGACCAGCTTGACCTAGACTTATTTAAGTGAAATCTAAAATTGAATCATTTGAAAAAGTATCATGTCACACACACACACACACACACACACTAATGGTTTTCTATGGGAATCTGAGTCTTCCTCAAAAGGTTTATTTAGGTAACCTACATCATAGACTTTCTAGTTTGGATGGTAGTAGAGCAAGGCCTTGAATGGGACCAAAGGTATCTCTATTAGAGCTATAGATTATTGTTTATAAGGAGATCAATTCCCATACCATTTCCCTCCATGCCATATAGCCAATAATGCACCTTTGGGAGATCTAATGCCTAGTTTGACCTAGACTTATTTAAGTGAAATCTAAAATTGAATCATTTGAAAAAGTATCAAGTCACACACACTGATGGTTTTCTATGGGAATAAGGCTTAATATGTCACTTATTCTACTAAATTTAACACCATATTTTTTTAAAAGTCTAGGAGGTATATTTAAATATTAGAACACCAAAGGTAAGATTTAATTTTAAGTAAGTCAAAAGTTGTAATATAAGTATTTTACATTTCAAAGTTGGGAGGCCAGTTATGCTTAACTAAAAAAGGGAATTTTATAATAGCCTCATGACCTTATAGAACCCATCAAAGCTACACTTTATAAGAACATTATGAAAAGTGATATCACCAAACCAATCTAAGATTGGAAGGGTATTTAACATTTTCCAAACTTCCCAACACCTCTGTCTTGGTACCAAATCCTCAATGGATAAAAATTCTATTCATAAGAAAACCTTAAAATAAGGCTAATATAACATGAAGAGTTTAAATTTTGAGTCTTCCTCAAAAGGGTTGTTTAGGAAACCTCCATCATAGGCTTTCTAGTTTAGCTAGTAGTAGAGCAAGGCCTTGAATGGGACCAAAGGTATCTCTATCAAGGCTATAGATTATTCTTTAGAAGTAGATCAATTCCCATACAATTTCCCTCCAATCCATATATCTAATAATTCCCCTTAGGGAGATCTAATGCCCATCTTGACCTAGACTTATTTAAGTGAAATCTAAAATTGAATCATTTGAAAAAGTATCATGTCACACACACTGATGATTTTATATGGGAATATGAGTCTTCCTCAAAAGGGTTATTTAGGTAACCTCCATCATAGGATTTATAGTTTTCCTGGTAGTGGAACAAGGCCTTGAATGGGGCTAGAGGTATCTCTATTAGGGCTATAGATTATTGTTTAGAAGTAGATAAATGCCCATACCATTGCCCTCCAAGCCACATAGCCAATAATGTCCCTTTAGGAGATCTAATGCCTAGCTTGACCTAGAATTATTTAAGTGAAATCTAAAAATGAATCATTTGAAAAAGTATCTTGTCATACACACTGATTGTTTTTTATCAGAATAAGGCTTAATATGTCACTTATTATACTAGCTTTATCACCTTATTTTTTTGAAAGTCTGGGAGGTATATTTAAACATTGGAACACCAAAGGTAAGATTTAATTTTAAGTAAGTCAAAGGTTGTAATATAAGTCTTTTACATTTCAAATACTAGAGGCTAGTGATTTTTAACTAAACAAGTGGATTTTTGAATAGCCCCATGTCCTGATAGAACCCATTAAAGCTACACTTAATAAGAAATTTATGAAAAGTGATATCACCAAACTAATCTAAGATTAGGAGGGTATTCAAAGCTTTCCAACCTTCCCACCATGTTTTTATTGGTACCAAATCCTCAATGGATAAAAATTATATTCATAAGAAAACCTTAAAATAAGGCTAATATAACATGAAGAATTTGAATTATGAGTCTTCATCGAAAGGGTTATCTAGGTAACCTCTATCATAGGCTTTCTAGTTTGGTTGGTAGTGGAGCAAGGACTTAAGTGGGACCATAGGTATCTCCATTATGGATATAGATTATTGTTTAGAAGTATATAAATGCCCATACCATTGACCTCCAAGCCATATAGCCAATAATGCCCCTTTGGGAGATCTAATGCCCATCTTGACTTAGACTTACTTAAGTGAAATCTAAAATTTAATCATTTTAAAAAGTATCACATCACACACACTGATGATTTTCTATTAGAATAAGTCTTAATATGTCACTTATGTTATTAACTTTATCACCTTATTTTTTTGATGTGTCTAAAAATTTATCTATAGTTAGTGTTTTGTGAAAGAATAGAGGTTAGAAACTTAGGTTCTAAGTGATTAAACACCACTTTCCCCATGGAATTCACCATTTTTTGTGGCCAACACACCTGAGTCTTCCTCAAAAGTTTTATTTAGGTAACCTCCATCATAGGCTTTAAGTTTGGCTGGTAGTAGAGCAAGGCCTTAAATGGGACCATAGGTATCTTTATTAGGGCTATAGATTATTTTTTAGAAGTAGATCAATGCCCATACCATTACCCTCCAAGCCATATAGACAATAATTCCCCTTTGGGAGATCTAATGACTAACTTAACCTAGACTTATTTAAGTGAAACCTAAACTTGAACCATTTGAAAAAGTATCATGTCACACACACTGATGGTTTTCTATGGGAATCTAAGTCTTCCTCAAGAGGGTTATTTAGGTAACCTCCATAGTATGCTTTTTAGTTTGGCTAGTAGTGTAGTAAGGCCTTGAATGGGAATAGAGGCATCTATATTAGGGATATAGATTATTATTTATAAGTAGATCAATGCCCATACCATTGACCTCCAAAACATATAACCAATAATTCCCCTTTGGGAGATAAAATGCCCAGCTTGACCTAGACTTATTTAAGTGAAATCTAAAATTGAATTGTTTAAAAAAGTATCATGTCTCACACACTGATAGTGTTCTATGGGAATAAGGCTTAGTATGTCACTTATTGTACTAACTTTAACACCTTGGTTTTTTGAAATTCTTAGAGGTATATTTAAATGTTGGAACACCAAAGGTAAGATTTAATTTTAAGTAAGTTAAAGGTTGTAATATAAGTCTTTTACATTTCAAATATTGGAGGCAAGTGATTCTTAAATAAATAAGTGAATTTTAGAATAGCCATATGTCTTAAGAGAACCCATCAAAGCTACACTTAATGAGAAAATTATGAAAAATGATATCACCAAACCAATCTAAGATCGAGAGGGTATTCAGAGCTTTCCAAAATTCCTAACACCTTTGTCTTGGTACCAAATCTTCAATGAATAAAAATTATATTCATAAGAAAACCTCAAAATAAGGCTAATATAACATGAAGAATTTGAATTATGAGTCTTCCTCAAAAGGGTTATTTAGGTAACCTCCATCATAGGTTTTCTAGTTTGGTAGGTAGTGGAGCAAGGCCTTAAATAGGACTAGAGGTATCTCTATTAGGGATATAGATTATTTTTTAGAAGTAGATCAATGCCCATACCATTTACCTCCAAGCCATATAGCCAATAATGCCCATTTGGGAGATCTAATTCCCAACTTGACCTAGACTTATTTAAGTGAAATCTAAAATTGAGTCATTTGATAAAGTATCACATCACACACACTGATGATTTTCTATGGGAATAAGGATTAATATGTCACTTATTATATTGACTTTAGTACCTTATTTTTTAAATGTCTAAAAATATATTTGTAGTTAGTATTTTGTACAAGAATAGAGGTTAACAACTTGTGTTCTAAGTGATTAAACACCACTTTTCCCATGTAATTTTTGATTTGTTGTGGTGAACACACCTATTTATTAATAAAAAATGGGTGACCCCTATTTAAAATTATAACCTAGAGTTCCCAAACCTTTTATCTTACTTTGACCAAATTTGTTTAGAGAGAATCCTCAAATTCCCATTCCACCCTCGTTTCCCTGAGGGTGTTGCATGTTTGTAATAGCCTATTGATCCTTGTTGAGATCCCATGTGACCTATGAAGTTAACACATTTTAACCTTGATGATATACCAAATTAAACCAAGCTCTTTCTTAAATAGAGGGTTTAATGCATTGAGATTATAGATTATTTTTTAGAAGTAGATCAATGCCCATACCATTGCCCTCCAAGCCATATAGCCAATAATGCCCCTTTTGGAGATCTAATGCCCAACTTGATCTAGACTTATTTAAGTGAAATATAAAATTAAATCATTTGAAAAAGTATGACATCACACACACTGATGGTTTTCTATGGGAATAAGGCTTAATATGTCACTTATTGTACTAACTTTAACACCTTAGTTTTTTGAAAGTCTGGGAGGTATATTTAAACATTGGAACACCAAAGGTAAGATTTAATTTTAAGTAAGTCAAATTCTATAATATAAGTCTTTTAAATTTCAAATATTAGAGTCTAGTGATTCTTAACAAAACAAGTGAATTTTAGAATAGCCCCATGTCTCGATAGAACCCATCAAAGCTACAATTATAAAAAAATTATGAAAAGTGATATCATCAAACCAATATAAGATCAGGAGGGCATTAAAATATTTTCAAACTTCACATCACCTTTGTCTTGGTACCAAATCCTCAATGGATAAAAATTCTATTCAAAATAAAACCTTAAAATAAGGCTAATATAACATGAAGAATTTGAATTGTGAGTCTTCCTTGAAAGGGTTATTTAGGTAACCTCCATCGTAGGTTTTCTAGTTTGGCTAGTAGTGGAGCAAGGCCTTGAATGGGACTAGAGGTATCTCTATTAGGGATATAGATTATTGTTCAGTATTAGACCAATGCCTATACCATTTCCCTCCAATCCATATAGATAATAATGCCCCTTTGGGAGATCTAATGCCTAGCTTGACCTAGACTTATTTAAGTGAAATCTAAAATTGAATCATTTGAAAAAGTATCAAGTCCAACATACTAATGTTTTTCTATGGGAATAAGGTTTAATATGTCATTTATTTTATTGACTTTAACACCTTATTTTTTTGATGTTTGTAAAAATTTATTTGTAGTTAGTGTTTTGTATAGGAATGGAGGTTAGCAACTTGCGTTCTTAGTGATTAAACACCACTTTACCCATGGAATTTTCCATTTATTGTGGTTAACATGCCCCCTTTTTAATAAAAAAAATGGGTGACCCCTCTTTAAAATGATAACCCAGACTTTTGAAACATTTTATCTCACTTTGACCAAATTTGTTTAGAGATATTCCTTAATTTCCCATTCTACCCTAGTTTCCCTAAGGGTATCACATGTTTGTAATGTACTATGTATCCTTGTTGAGAGCCCATATGACCTATGAAGTTAACATAGTTTAACCTTGGTGATATCCCAAATTAAACCAAGCTCTTTCTTACATAGAGGGTTAAATGCACTAACATTACTACAAGATTATTTTTACTAAAAACTCCTAGGGTCTAAAAATCTTGGAGTCTTAGTCTCCCATAACATCAAAATTTTGAAATCCTACATGGTACCTAATGAAATATAGCTATAAATTAGGTGAACATTTTATGTATCATATTTATTTTAATTTTACTTAGTCTCTTTTCATGGATTTATGTAGGAGGAATTTTCAAATAAAAATAAGTGGCATGGATATCTATTAGTGAAGTTAGAGCCTATCAAAGCTTAGCCATTTAGGATGCCTCAAGATCAGAAGTGTCAATATCTAAGACCTGATAGATATGTCATGGGTTGGGAGAGCCTAACCAAATGAGATAGTGCCATGCAACCTATAGTTATATCCTACCAAAGCTTAACTAATTAGGGAACCCCAATGTTAGAATGGTCAGTATCTCATACAAAAAAGATATGTCAAATCCTAGGAGAACTCAACCAAATGAAAGGATGTAATGTGTCCCAAAACTTAGAGTTTAAATGATCTAACTAATAATCTCACCTCACTGATATATGTGTCAATCTCTTAGACTTGATAGAGATGTTATATCCTAGGAGAGGTTGACCAAATAATAAAGTGCTATGTGACTTGTTATCAAGTTTGCCAAATTTTTAGACCTAATAGAGATGTCAGGGTCTAAGAGATCCTTCATTATCACATTAAGACAAATGGAATTTCAATAAAATACTGGTAAAGATATCCTAATAAACATTGGGATAGTTATAATGAGGTAAATTTAGAGTTACAGAGACAATAAAAAGGTTCCATGCATCTTCTAATTGACATTCTTTTTCTCCCAAGTGTATAAAGATAAGGTGTCAAACCACACCTATGTGTTTACTATTATATCATAATCAATGAACATGAGACTTGTGTCATAAAGAAATACCTAATTGAGAATATTAAAAACTAATATGTCCATGTGCCTACCATGCTTTAGGCATTAATTAATTGGGAAATTGGGCCTTGATTGGAAAATATAAAACTTGTGTCATAGTCACCAAATCTAGTATGTGGCATATAATTGAAATCTATGAGTTTAATTCTAAATTAGAAAACAAATGGGAGGATCAAGACACTAAGTCAAATTTGAATTCAAACTAATTGAAACACAAAACACAATGAATGTAGTAAATGTATGTGGATCTATATAAGTGCCTTGGGATGAAATCATTAACCTTTATTTCTCTTAGTTTCCCAAAACCCATTCTTTGCTTTTTACTCTAACCAGTGCCCTTTAAATCTTCCCCCTTTGCTTATATTTCTTTTTAATTAGATCCCTCATAGACATAATGGCCACCTTATCCTTTAACCTAAATCTAATCTAGAGTATCAAGATACTACATTCCCAAATGGATTGATACATTTTAATTATTAAAATGAAATGTTTAAGGCCTTGATCTAGTACCCAAGTATAGTAGTGATGATGAGAACAAGGCCAAATTTGAAGATACCCTTCAAGCTTATGAAAAATTTGGGATACATAGAGCTATATATAAACATGATGTCTTTCCCTACACCAACTTATTTTGAAAATTATTACACATAGTGAAGTGGGCATAAGATAACATCCACAACATGATCTAATCTATGAACAACTGACATCAGATCACCAAAATCTTAGGAGATGCCTTCAAGTATTAATACAACCTACTTGAGTACACCTTTTTTATGATTCAAACATCATGACCACCTAGACTAGCACTCACTAGATTCATGACATCCTAAATGATTAGGCTAAGAACCCTGATGCAAGTTGGGTTAATAAGATGGATGTTAATAAATATACTATACACACTTTTAAAGAAGTAATCCATGTTGGAATGATCTTAATCAACCAATTGTTTAGGGAGTGTGAATATAACACATTAACCTTCTATGGATTCTCCTACTCCACATAATCCTGTAAGGTGATTAGGTCCTTGACCTTAGGAGGGATAATCAATTTCATCATGATCAAAGTAGTGGGTGATGCTTAAGGATGTGGAAATTTATATATTATGATATACCTAGTGGATACAGTTTATGAGACACTCAGCTTCAAGTCATTTATGTTTTTTACATGAGTTACTAAAGGCTCAGTGGTCTACGTAGTCTCTGTTAAGCTATATGGACACCATTATCAGAATAATATTAGGGAGATTTATGAGTCATTCTACTTTATAGTTTATAATTCCATAAATGTGGCACCTATGTATTGACTATTAAAATAAATTAGGGACTCCCTCACCTCCATTGTTGATTACTAGAACTATTGGGAGGATACCATCATTTGGGTGGATTCAATTTTTAAATATCCCCTCCAGTTACCCTACCAAGTCTTGGACCACCTAGTAGAGCAATACATTTCCTATTAACTAGTGGAAGACATGTTTAGGAATTACATCAGTTGATAGTAGAAGGCTTGGCCACCCCTCTTGATCACTATAATTTACTATGTGTATAAGGGCTTCCCTCCTTTATATAAAATGGTAGCCAAGAGGGAATATTTGGTCCTAAGAAGAGATGAGAACAAATATTGGGACTCACATTACATCATCATGTCCCACTTAGAGAAGTACTTATGTTATCTTAACCTTAACTATGGACACCAACCTAAGGATGATGATGATATCTACTTGAATCAAAATTATGATCAAGAGGTGCTCACTAGGATTGAGGTCCATTAGAAGAAGAAAAGGAAGAAGGTTTATCCTAGGCTATCCATTGCTTCCTCTACGATGGCTTAACTTATAGGGGACATTGAGGTGACTCTCCTTAATTATATATAAGTATTATAAAAGGAGTCCCAATAGCTTCTCCTCCTAGATATATCTTACATCTTGACCCTTAGATCTTCTATCACCTCCTCTAGTTCAAGTATCTCAACCCTAACAAATCCAACCCATGCAACCTATCCCAAAGAAACTCAAGTTCAAGTGAATCAATATCAAGCCACACATGCCCTAAGATTTGATATCAATAATAACATAGAGACTAGTCAATAGTGGGACCAATAGATATCACCAAAACAAATCCATTTCCCCACTTCCTCCACTCTACAATAACCTCTCATGGCACCACATGGTTTCACAACTCCCCTAACATCCATTTAGGTGATGCCTCCACTTTCCCCAATTTACCCCCTCCCCAATTCATGTAAGTGCCTCTATCATCAGCCATGCACACCCTCCTCACATATTCTTTCCCTTATTCATCATCCATTCCATAACCAGGGACCTCCCTAGTACCCCCACTAGGAATTCTATATATCTAAGTGCCTAGGGTCACCCCACATTTAGCTAATAGAATTAAAACTCCCATAGTAAGTGTACCCTTTTGTATAAATCAAATGTCCTAAGACATTCTAGTGACACCCTCCATGGTCTAATAACTTCCTTAGTGAACACTTGTGACCTCTATCACCTCTTCTCCCTCAACTATAGTAGCCAAAGTTAACACAAGAAAGAGGCTAATAAATAAGAAAAAGTTAGTGCATCCTCAGCTTTCCACTCAAATACAAATTTATCCAACTCAACCTCTTCCATAAGTTCCCACTTCTCCCACTATACCACCCCCAGTGGCTCCCCACATCATTTCCTAGCTTCCCTTTTCCCTCATCTTGACTACATAAGGATTTAACTTTAACAAACCAATCTCCTCCTTTCTATTGAATTCACTTCTCCCTAGAGTCATAGCCCCATAGGTTAACCTAACTTATAGTTATTGGTAGGTGTAGATATTTCCTTGGACCTCTTATTTCATATTAACTCCCTAAAACCCTATGCCTCCTCCTCCTCCTCCTCCTCCTCCCTTACATTCTTATTTCATCCCTTATACTTTGTTCATGCCCCCTCCACCTCATTCTCCACATATCACCACCATATTCATCACCCTAACAATACATCCTCCCACCCTTATAATGGATATAATGTCATAGGCACTTGAGATGATAATGTAGGGTGACCATGATGTGTAATGGGATTTTGATTACACCACATGAAATATGTGGAGGATCCTCACTCAGAAGTTCATGTAGGAGGGGAACCTTATGGTCTAGTATAATTAATAAGATATTTTCTCCTTCACCAAGGTGAGGACATTCATGAGAGAGGAAATGTGTTCAAATAACCAATCTTAGTCCTTTAAGCCACCCATGACATTTCATAAAAACAAATGGAAGATATACATGAATAGGTTTGATCCCTTGAAGCTTAAGTGAAAATATCTTTCCCTATGGGGATAATTGGATAATTCATGGGTGCCCTATTATAAATTTTAACAATAATAGTAAGAGTGGTAGAAACTCTAATAGGTAGTAAGATGTTTATTAAGAGGTTCCAAACTTATTTGGTAAGGCTTTCTCTATTATAAAGAAAATGCATAAAGATGGTGGTTATAGTATACAAGGGAATGTTCCCAAATCTAAAGTTAATGCCCACTTTAGACCTAAGCCTATATCAAACATATACTAGGAGTATGAGGGTTACAATTGAGGAATGTTTGGACCTGGCAAAGACTATGGTGAATCCCATAACATAAGTCAAGAAAAAGATATTATCCTACTTTAAAGAAGTAAATATCTTAGTGATATTATACCTAGATGGAACTTTCCTATACATGGGTGAGTTTATGGTCACCTAGGTCATTTCAACCAAGTTATGAGGAAAAAGTTGGCTAAGGCAAATAAGGATAGAGCCTAGGCAATGTTGAACTCTCCATCTAGTCCACTATGAGTGTTAAATATGTGTTAAAAGTCAAGGTGGCTATGGATTCCCCACTCCAAGTTTATAAAAGGTTTATGGCCTAGTCATAGGTGGTCTTCTGAGAGCCACCAATTAATCTTGAAAAACTAAATTAGGAGATTGACTTAGTGGAAATTGTGCTAGTTGTTAGGGTAGTAGAGTCTAGGCAATTAGGAGGTAGTCTATTTGTAGCTCCTCCATGTATCAGTTAGGTGGGACCTTGGGATATTTTGAAGGGAGTTTGGGGATTTTATTCTCTTTTTTAAAAATTGATATGGGTATATCAACCTGTATTGGTCATCATGGCTAAGGATGGGAATATCATGATACTAAGAGGTGATCCCCATCCTCATTTATAAATGTATAACAATATTTTGTTTTAGAGGTCAGTAATTCTTAGTCCTAAAATGCTATTGGAATTAAGTTAGGATTTCACCTACTTCTTCCTCCACCCTTTTGGATTCTGAATGTCTCCTATGATTGATACTTTTGTAAATGAACTCTTTTTAATGAATGCAACCTTTAACCTTATAAAAATTCATGGTTTATTTGTCAAAAGATAACAACCATTTCCAATTCTTAAATGAATGTTAATTATAATAAGAGAATTGAACTAATGATTTGTTACTTAATGACTATAATGGTTATAATGTGTTTTGTTATTCTAAACCATTTATGAACCCTTTTCATTTCCCTTACAATATTCATAGTCTTTGCTAATAAATAGGTTATCTTTGAAAATTCTATGTGTTATTTACTATGGGCTTTTGATCATTGACATTTGGTGAGGGGTTTATAAGTTAAACATTATTTCCTATTTCCTTAAACCTTTCCTATTGTGTACTACTAAGTCAAAAACTTTGATGAAGCTCGACACATAGTTTTAAAACTATGGTAGGGTCATTCACTTGGTTATTGAACCACTAACACCATCTAGGCCTGAAGACACTCTTTCCTACCCTAATTTAACCTCTTTTGATGTTTATTTCAAAAATCAAACATTCTCCCCTACTTCATAAATTTATGAAGGGTGGACTACAAAAAGTAAAAAATAGAATATCTCTCATCTAGGAACTCACCCAATGTGAAATTACACATATCTTGAACCTCCAATATTAATAATCATGAATATTTAAGTAGCAAAGGTTAACATACTCAATCTTTGGATTGAAATAACATCAATCCTTAAATTAACAAGGAGATATTCTATCCCATGCATTATCCCCTACTTTCATCTTTAGAACACTCAATCCCATTATTTACTTCAATGTCATAAATGATATCAAGCATGCAAACAACTATCTCTTCAAGGGAAAATAATTATATATTCTAGTTGAACCTCTTAAAGATAATATTATAGGAGAATTGTACAATGGGTTTTGAGTGGACACTTTGGTAAGAATAAGACAATGTGGAGGAAAATAATTTTTGGCCAAATATGAAGATAAATGTGTAAATATATGTTTAAATATGTAATGTATGCCGAATGGCTAAAGGACATGCAAAAAATCTAGGGTTGTACATGTCATTACTAGTTCTAAGAGAACCATGGATAAATTTGAGTATGGTCTTTGTGTTGGGGTTTTCAAACACATAGATAGGTAATGATTCATTTTTTGTTATTGTAGATATGTTTTCTAAGATGGTTCATTTTATTTCATGTAAGAAAACTAATGATGCCACTATAATAACATAGTTGTTTTTTAAGGATGTAGTGAGATTACATGCCATGCTAAGAACCTTTACATCAGATAGGGACAAAAAAATTCTAAGAATTTTTTGGAGGAATATATGGAAGAAAATAGGAACTAAGCTATAATTTATTAGTTCATACCACCCATAAAAAAATGGATAAAAAAGTATTAAATAGGAGCTTAGGAAATTTGTTGAGATGCATAGTTGGAGAGAAGCCCAAGAAATGGGATTTGGCTCTACCACATGCTAAGTTTACATATATTAGTTCTATGAATAGATCAATAGTAAGATAAAAAAATTATAATGTTTATGGTATAAATCCTTTGGGTATTTTAGACTTGGTGTAGTTACCAATTGTAGAATGAGCTAGTGATGATGTATAAGCATTTATAGAGAACATATAATAGTTGTAAGAAGTTAGAATAAAGATACATGAAAGTAATGAAAAGTATAAATTAGAAACATATGTATCAAGAATGTCCAAGGTATTTGAATAAGGAGATTTTGTGATGGTTTATTTGAGAAAATAAATATTTTCCAAAGTTACACATAAGTTGAAGTAAAATAAAATTGGTCTATGTGTAATTGTGAAGAAAATCAATGATAATGCTTATGAGGTAATTATACCAGAGAATATTGATATCTTTATAGTATTCAATGTTTAAGATTTATATGATTTTAATGGAGAGGATGGTTAAGGGGAATAATATTAATAAGTGGATTGGAAACAACATGTATTAAGGAAGAAGAAATAAAATATAGTATAATTTTTGGATAAAAAGATAGTGAACATAAGACAATGAAGTTATAATAGGTATTTGGTAGAGTGGGAAGGACTAAAATAGGAAGACAAAACTTGTATTTTAGAATGGAAGCTGAATTTTTTTGACATGAATAAATGACAAGAATATAATTTGGTTAAATCATATGATATGAGTTGTTTTAAAATAGAGAATAATGATGTGGAGACCTATCTTATAGAGGCCATAAATTTATAACTCGTTAACCTGTTTGGGATTTCCTTCATAAAAAAATAAAGGTAAAAGAAATGATAATGCATACATAAATAGTTTCACCATTTAGGGTCAACTCCAATATGTTTGGATATCTATATAAGATCATCTAAGGGTTTGAAATTGTATTATAATATTTTTAGTCATGTTAAAATAGAATAAATTAGACAAATTTTTAATTGAATGTGAACTTGGGTTGAAACTCATCCAGCATTGTGAATTTTTATTTAAAAGATATGGTTAAAATTTTATGCCCATATAAACTTACATGCAAAATTTATTATGAAAATAAAGTTTATATTTATAATAGGGGCAATTAATTATACGTATTTTATGTTTTTATACTTTTTTAAATTTTGCATTTCAACACAAATTTTGAGTTGATATTTATTTAAATACTTTAATTTAATACTTTTATTCATTCAAGGTAAATTAATTAATATTATGGTGATACAGGAGGATCCCCACACCAATCCAATAAAATGGCTTGCAAACCTATTGGAAACATCCCAACATCGAATAACTCCCTAAGAAAAATATAACACATTTTGAATGGGTTTAAATAGACTTCATATGTGAAATTTATGAACTATCCAAGCAAGTAGGGTATGATGATGATGTTAGCATGGTGACTAGATGTGTACCAATGGCCTAATCAGGGATTAACACATGTACCAATGATATTTTTATAATTTTAACGTTCAAAAATAAGTCCCCAAGATATGATATGAATTTAAAGAAAATATTGTTCTTAATAATAATTAATATGGTGTTTAAACTTTTGTTAAAATATTATTGTTAAAAAAACCTCTTATTATGGGAATAAATCTAACCCAAAATGAGTGGAAGCTTTATCCAAGCCTAAAAACAAGGCAATGGAAGGAATTCAAACATATTGGTTAAATATATAATACTTCAAACCATGAAAAAATGAATTTTGAGAATTAGAAAAGGATCATTGTTTCATTTGAAAACAATATACATGGAGAGAAGAAAACTTGTTTTTAGCCTTTGAAGGAGAACAAGTACGCAAGTGTCCTTTCATTGAGGAAGAGAAACTCCCATATAATATATTATTGTAGAGATTTCCTAAAGGTAGAGAAAAGGTTATTTTTTAATACAAAAGTCATATTTTTGTGTAAATATTATACATAAAGTTTATTTTTTACTATTTAATAAATTAGTTTGAGTGCTTTTCAGACTAAGATATATAGACCCCAAAAGGGTGAACTTTGTTATCAATCTAGTTTTCATTTTATCTATTTAAATTCATCATTTAATTGATGTTATTAATAATTATTGAACTTGAATTTAATAAAATAAGCTAATTTCATGTAAAATTATGGAAATTGATAAAATTGTTATGAGTATCTAAAATTGATTAATAGTGTTTTGCATTAACTAATAATTTAGACCAATTTTGGTATCAAAGTAGCTAATCGAGGATATTTTAACATGTTTTTTAATTTAAAAGTTTATATTTTGCATGCTAACCATGTATAAGAGTAATCATGGTGCACTTGAAGACTATAACCCTAAAATTAATGCAAAACATGCAAGTCAAGCCATGAATTCTCCTACAGGTGAACTAGAATTAGAAATGGACTTTGTCAATCCTTTCTTAAGATGAAGATAATATTAGAAGAGTTTTATCATGAAATAAAGATGAGAAGTGAAGGTAAAAAAGAGGAATAACCCTAAACCAATGGTAAGGGCAAAGGAGAATAATCTCCTAAATCTCCTCCATCTAAACCTTATCTTTCTTTCTCTAACAATAATCAAAAGAAAGTTTATAATTATGTTTATTCAAAGATTAAGCTAGATGTTAAGTTTGATTTAAAAATATATAATGGAGAGATTAGTGAATAAAATTTGGACCATTGGATCAAGTATAAAGAAGTATATTATTGTATAGAATATTGGCACCGAGGAATAGAAAATTTAGCTAGCTACTCTTTGATTGGGTGGTACAACACTCATTTGGTGGGAGAGTAAGATACAAGAAGATCTACTTAATAATGGTAAAGTGATATATTATTGGGATTATTTTGTTTATTAATTAGAAAAACAATTATATCCATTATGGTACATACACAAAACTACTATGGATTATCAAAATTTAAGACAAAGGATCAAAGTGTATAAGATTAAAATAAAGAGAGTAGAAAGAGGGATTTAGTGTTAGGTATTCCTCTTTACACTCAATAGACACTTTTAAAATATATTTGTGGGTTACATATTTACTTAAGGCATATAATCCTTATGTTTGAACCCACTAATATTGATGAAGGTTGTGTCTAAAATACCCATATTGAATCAAGGGGTAAAGTGACTAAGGATAGGGAACACGTCACAAAGAAGCCCAATAAACAACCTAAAACTAAAGGTCAAGGAAAGGGTAAGATGAAACATACCTCCAAGGTTAAGAAAGAGGATGAGAATACTTTTTTCTCTCATTTCAAGAGATAATTCCATGAAGATTCTATTTTTTGAAATCTCCATCCAAAATTTAGGACAAAATAGCTCGAGAAAAATAAAGTTAAGAAGACTACTATAGAAGTACAATAAGATATTATCTTTGAATTTAGTAATGAGACCAAGGTCACTACCATGGACAGTAAAGGTTCATATCTTTCCTTTTTTAGCACTAAATATCTTAATTCTCATTCTTATTTGAATTATAAATCTATCATTGATGAAAAGAAAAGAAACTATTTGTTCCACATTAGAGTGATTTTTAAGCATACTAAGATAAATGCTCTTTTTGATAGTAGATCTCAAGATAATCTCATTTCTAAATAAGTTGTGAATAGATTATTAATTGAAAATGAACCACATACTAATACTTACCCTTTAGGATGGGTATGTGATGATTCTAAATTTAAAGTTACAAAAACATGCATTTGAAGATATGCAATCACCTCCAATTTTGTTGATGAGGTAGAGTTAGATGTGGTTCCACTTGGTATTTTTGATATTGTACTTAGAAGTCCTTATTTTTATGATAAAAAATAAATATTATATATGGAAGAGAATAAATATTTGATTTTATATATGGAAGAAAACACCATCAAAATTCCTTGGAGACCAACTTTGCTCATGCATATCTTTTGTCACACTACATCATGTGACTTGAGATTTAGTACATGGAAACTAGGAACAAAAATGAACAAAGCCATATGATCATTTTATATTAAAATTCCATGTGTTCAAATACTGACCTCATCTACATGCTTACTTGGCTCTACTAGAACCCTTTTGAAAATTTGGCCTTATTAAATTTTGTTTGAGTAACCAACGTTGCATCCCCATTAATTTAACTACACTTCAATGCATGAATTCAAATATAGAGCATAACAATTAGGGACTATTATGATCACAACCATATGACCAACTCCCCTAGGATCATCCACACATGGCAATGTTGACATCAAAAAACTACCTTCTTAGATTTTCCTATCATATACCCAAAATGTCTAGATGATCAATATGAAGAACTAGATGAATTCCACTCATGCACATAAGTACTCCAATCATACTTGACCTCTGATAGGATCCCTTACATATAATATAATCACTTTATTTATAATTTAACATCAATGACATCCAAAATTATAATAATCTCCCTTTTGACATCAATGAAAATCATATTTCTAACAATTGCCCCCTTTGTCATTGATGGCAAACTAAATGCTCTGATTTTATAATATTCTAATCCTTCTCTAGCATGTATTTCATTAGCTTCTGATGAGTATGAACTAAATTTATTCATACCAAACTTACTCCCCCTTAGGAAATGGCACATTTTCCTAAGCTTAAATTAGACACATGGTCTAATCTTATTTGTACTTTTTCTCCAAACTTTTGTAGAGAGCATTTGGACTTATTATCTCCCCCTTTGTCATCAATGGCAAAGGGAATTTTTATCACTATTTATCCAAAATTTTCTCCTCTCTATCAAATAAAATATTTTATCCAAGAATATACAACCAGCAACTCATTATAAATTTTCAAAAGTATGCATACTTAAGTTTCCTTTTCTCTCTTCTTCCAGGGATTAACAAAGTTTCTATGATTCTCCCCCTAGACTCATGCCCCATCACTAGGATCTAATGATTTGATGCAGCCACCACTCCTAATTTCTATCTTAGATACTCAAATTGTTATTTAGGAAGAGGTTTGGTTAATATGTCTATAATTTGATCCTAAGTTTGCACATAATCCATTGTGACCTCTTGATATACAACCTTTTCTCTTAAAAAGTGATACTTCATTGATATGTGCTTGGTGTTAAAATGCATCACTGGATTCTTTGACATGTTAATAAAACTTAAATTATTACAAAGCATATAAATAGGTTATTTATACTCTACCTTGATATCTTTTATTTTTTACTTCATCCATAAGACTTGAGTGCAACATGCCACTGCTACCATATACTCTACTTTTGTTATAGAAAGAGTAACTAACTCTTTGTTTTTGCTCAACCATGAAACAATTCTATTTACAAGGAAAAATGCATCACCACTAGTGATTCTTTTGTCATCCACACTTCTTGCCTAATCAACATCTATATATGTTATCAAAGTAAAATATTCACTTGTAGAATACCATAGGCCATAGTCAATTGTGTTCTTGATGTATCTAAATATCCCTTTCACTACATTGACATGTAATTCTTTAGCATAATCTTGAAATCTTTCAACATTGCACACTGCTTGCATGATATAAAGTCTTAATGTAGTTAGGTATAACAAAATACCTATCATTGATCTGTACATAGTCAAATTTACATCAAGGGACTCATCCTCTTTGCTAAATTTTCATCTAGTTATCATGGGAGTACTAACTAGTTTTCTATCTTCCATTCTAAAATTCTTGAACATTTTCTTAACATACTTGGTTTGAGATATAAATATCCATTCATAAATCTATGTTATTTGTAGATAATGGAAGAAAGAAAGATCTCCAAGAGTGGACATCTAAAACTCACTTTGCATTTGTGTAGCAAATTATTTTCACATTTTGTTGTTGCTACCACCAAAGATGATGTCATCAACATAAACAACAATAATCAGCATATACTCACCTTATAATTTTAAGTATAGATTATTGTCTACACATCCTTTATTGGATCCTTGTTATTGTAGGTACTAGTTTAATATTGAATATCATGATCTAGGTGCTTGTTTTAGACCATATAGATCTTTCTTTAGTCTACACACATAATCTTATTCCTCTGGAAACTAAAAACCTTTAGGTTGTTCTATGTAGACTTATTCTTCTATATTCCCATTCAAGAAAGCAAACTTAACATCCATTTAATAGAATTTAAAATTCTTGTAAATAGAGAATGCTAGAAACATTTTTATAGAATCTAATCTAGTAACTGGAGTAAATGTTCCCAAAAAATCTATGCCCTCAACTTGTGCATATCCTTTGCACACCAATATTTCCTTATTTCTTATGATAGATCCATCCTCATTGAGCTTGTTTCTAAAGACCCACTTTGTACATATCACATTATTGTTTAAAGGTCTTGGAACTAATTACCAAGTTTTGTTATTTTCAATTTGGCTTAGTTCTTCTTCCATGGAATTTAGCCAATTCTCATCCTTATTGGCTTCAACATGGCTCTTAGTCTCAATTTCAAACATTATAGAAAAATTTACTTTCTCCTTATATTGTACAACTCTTCTCCTTGTTTAAACTCCATTATTATTTCTAATTATCTACTCTATGGAATGATCCTTTTGAAAAAATATTGTAGGTACCTTTTTATTCATTTCTTCAAACTCTTCATTATCTTCTTCAAGATCTACTTCTTCAATATAGATTTCCTTGTTAGTTTAAACATGATTCAAGCCTTATTTAACATTGACATTGATGCTCTCTACAATATTTTGTAAATTTTTAGTGTAACATATGTAGGCTTTACTTTGGGTAGAATAACCAAGAAATATTCCCTTATTACATCTTAAATCAAAGCTTCCCAATTTGTCCTCCTTTCTCTTGATGTGGCATTTGCTTCCAAACACTCTAAAGTACTTAATAGAGGCATGTCTTCCATACCATAGTTCATAGGTAGTTTCATCATTGTTTACCCTTAGTTGAAATATGTCCAATATATATACTATTATTTGGACTACTTCTATCCAGTATCCACTAGGTAACTTGGCCTTTTTTAGCATTGTTCTGGCCATCTCCTTGACTATCATGTTCTTTCTTTCAACAACTCCATTCTACTATGGAGTTATTACTATAGAGTAATGCATGTTGATTCCATGCTTCTCAAAATATTCTATATAATCATTTGAGGGGAATTCTCCACCTTTATCAGATATTAAGCATTTGATTTGTCATCCAACCTCATTCTCCACCATGGGCCTAAAGATCTTGAATCTCTCAAATGCTTGTGACTTATCCTTCAAAAAGGTTACCTGTGTCATTCTTGAGTAATCATCTAAAAATAACTTGAAGCATCTCTCTCCTTTAGATCCTCTTGTCTTAGTAGGACCACAAATATTAGTATGAATTAATTTTAGAAGATTTATAGTTGTATACTCTTTTGTTTGAAATTTGACCCTTGTCTACTTGCCTAGTTGACATTCCTTGAAATTAGTGTATATAGGTTTGGTTATCTTTGGCATGTGTCTAACACATTTATTTGAGCTCACTTTGACTAGGTTATCAAAGTTGACATGACCCATTCTTCTATGCCATCCTTTCTATTAGGGGACTATTACCATTCACTTCAATAGGATTATAGATATTGCTTTTAGTTTTATTCCCTTATGCAACTAGTCTTCTAGATCTCTTTAACTTGTAACCTTATGTGTTAAATGTGACCTTATATCCATTATCACACATTTGGCTAACACTTAGCCAATTATGCTTCAAAGGGCATCATGTGTAGGTAGTTTTTCATTTACATTCAAGGTTATTTTACCTCTAATATTTACTAAAGTGTTGTCTCCCAAACTAATAGACCCTTATTTACGTTTACTCAATTTGATGAACCTGCTCTTATCACTAGTCATATGTTTTAAGAAACCACTATCTATTACCCACAAATTTTGCTCTTTGGCATGGAGTGTAGTTTGAGCAATCATAGATCGATATTTTACTTTCCACACATCCTTGGGTTTCTTATTTGGCTTAACTTTCTCCTTTTTAGAGACTTGTGAACCTTTGTGCATGCTAGAATGCATGACTTTCTTTTTACTTTATGCTTTTGGTCTTAAAATTTTTGTTCTACATTGTTTAGCTATGTGACTAAAATTATTGTAATTATAACATATTATATTTGTATCTAACAAGGGAGAAAATGAATTTCTACTTAAAAAATTTATTCTCCTTTTAGGTAAAACTCTACAATCAATAGCCCTATAAACAATTGATTATAAGTATAACAATAACCATATAAAGATGAGGAATACCTGGTCATAGTATTTCTTTGAGTAGTATGAGGAGCTCTTCTAAACTCTGGCTTCTTAAAGTATACTACTTTTGTGTATTCATCTACATTAGCTACCTTTGTCTTCTTCTTTACTTTAGGCTTATTTTCTCATTCATCTTTCTTCACATTAGCTATGTTTGACTCTATCTTTGTTTCCTTGCAACATTTATCTTTCTTTTCTCTTGATTCTCCTTCTACTTTGAAGTTACCATATAGGTTATTAGATGTAATAGTTATGGAACTTTTTCTTTTTTCATGACCAAGACCTGATATCTCTTTTGAAGGCTTTGAGAGTTGATCAAATCATCAAGAATGTTTGATCCTCCTATCAACTTCAAAATTTTATATAGTTGTCATTTAGCTTTCTCAATCTCTTTTCTCAAAGCCACAATATCTAATTTGAACTTCATGCACTCATTAGATTTAGATTGTAGTTCAATTTTGACTACATTCTCTATTCTTTTAGCCTCTTCAAATTGTGTCTTTAGGCTAACTACTATTTGATCATATTTTTCAAGACTTTTGGATAGTTTTTCAATTTATTTTTTTCCAAGCTTATTTTGCCTTGAGTTCTCTTTTCTTTTCTTGTATATTTCCTCTAAATCATAGATGAGTTCACACTCTAGATCCACTTCTCCTTCTTCTTCTTCATCAAAGTCTTCAACTTCTTATTTTTTTATATATATAGAAGTTGATCCTATTATCATAAATAGGACTTAATTTTCCTTAGCCACAAAGGCATAGTCATGATCATCATTAGAAGTATCACTATCATCCATTTAATCATTATCTTATTTTGTGTATAGACCTTGCTTATTTTTCAAAAAGTTCTTCTTCTTGAAATAGTGAGGTTTCACCTTTTTACTATTCTCTTCTTGCTAAGATTTATCTTTCTTTTTATAAGGGAATTTAGTAGCAAAATGTCATACTTCATCACTATTAAAGAATTTGAAGGGTAACTTGCCTTTATACTTTTTAGACCCTCTTCTCAACCTTATGACAAAGTTGGATTCTTCTTCATGAATCTACTTAGATCTAGATGTACGTGATTCTACCTTCACTAGTTTGGATGCTTTGAATGTAGCTTCTCTCTTAAAAGTACATGTCTCTTCCATTCTCATCTCATAGGTGTGAATGTTTCATGCAAACCATCAATAGTGAGTTTATCCAGATCTCTTGCTTCCTCTATTACAAAGATTTTTGAGTCATACCTTGATGGTATAAATCTTAGGATCTTCTTGACAATATCTAGATCTTTCATCTCTTCTCCAAGGCCTCTAATTGTATTGACTATTTCATATACTATGAGGAGGTAGTCTGTAATTTTATCTTATTCATTCATTTTAAGGTTTTCAAACTTTCTTTTGAACATTTGTAGCTTGGTTTGCTTTATCTTGTCATCACCTTCATAGATGATTTTCAATTTGTTCCAAATATCTTTTGAATTTTGATAATTCATCACTTTAACAAACTCTAAATTAGAAAATCTACATAAAATAACATTCTTAGCCTTGGCATTGATCTCATATGCTTTTTTGGTACCATGATCAGTAAGAGTTGTACTAGGTGTTGTATATCCATTTACAATAGACATCCATACATCAAACCCTAATGAAGATAAATATTATTCCATTCTTATGCTCTAAAATGCATAGTTTGATCCATCAAAGAGAGGTGCCTTGTTTGAAGAAGATACTTCTTGACTAACCATTTTTATTCATTGTCTAAGATCTACCTAAGCTGATTAAGCTTATTTTAAAGAACTAAGGCTCTAATACCAATTGTTAGAACATAGCTATAAATGAGAGGGGTGAATCAGTATATCGATTAACTTATTCCTTTTCAAAACCTTTTAATGTAGATCAAAAATATATGTAAATATCATAAACACACAAATAGACACAACACTAGTTATACCATGGCAAACCTAATATGGGAAAACCCACCATGAGAATAGCTACTAGAATCTACCATTCTAATATAGCCTCATAATAAAAAACCTCACTGGTTACAATTTTTAAGGGCACCAACCCTAAGGAGACACTAATCCCCTAATTTAAGAACACCTACTCTAAGGAAACATCCACTCCCTAATTGAGCACCAACTCAACTTATCTTATGACACTTACTAATCAGATCTATATGGAGCTACAACTCTAGATTACAATGTAGATTCATAAATGAATCCAATTATCTATTCTTTGTTATAGGTCTAGTCTGTAACTACTCATGCTCTACACTTCATCTCTCTTCTCTTCTCTTCCACTCTCTTCTTTGCCCTTCTATCTCTATGTCTCTATATTTCTCTATTTGACATAATTCAATAAATCTGGTAGATTCTACCTATATCCTAAGTGACATATATATAAGCATTTGATCTAGGATAAATATCCTATATGACATCTATATAAGCATTTGACATATATATAAGCATTTTCTACCATTCTAAAACCTTCACAAGTATGGTAAACGGATATCCTATCTATGATAAATATTTGTATGCTTTAGTTCAAAATGTGAAAAATAGAATCATTAATTAATGGGAAAAGATTCAATCATCCATATGGGTCACTAACCTTTGTAATATCTCTAATCAAAGTCAAATGTACAACAATCAATATACTTTCATGAGATGGGATTTATAAAACAATTCTATATCATAATTAGATATAATAAAGGTAAAAAAAATAAGGTAGATGATATGCTTTCAAGATGTCATATTTTTGCATCTATTCTCTTACAACATAGTTCTTTGATGCATAAAAGTTATATTGAACAATGTGTTATAGATGTTGATTTTTAAGGATATCTAACCCATGAAAATTAGGTATGATAATTATAATATCACATGCATGATGGATTAACATATCATATTGGTGAGCTATGCATTCTAAAATATGAAATAGTCCATGTGATTAGGAAAGCACGTGATTTTCTTAATTTAAGTCATTTTAGCATTGGGAAAATATTTGTACAGTTGTGAAAATTTTGTTATTAGCCTAAGGTGTATGAAAATGTATCTAAATGTATTAAGGTTGTATTATTACTATAAATCATAATAATAGGAAGTTAGGTTTGTATATCACACTTCCATTATCAACCCATCCATGGGAGAGTGTTTTTATGGATTTTATGGGTGGATTGCCTATGTTTAAAAAGAATCATGACTATTTGTATGTGGTTATGGAAAAATTTAGAAAAATGTGTGTTTTGGTTCCTTGTAAGAAAAATATCATAGGTAAGGAGACTACACACATGTTATTCAACAATTATTTTGGTTCACTTTGTTTTAACAACATCTATTATTTTTTATCAAGATTATTAGTTCATTGGGAACTTTTGGTTAGCTTTGTGGGAATTGGTGGACAAAAAAATCAAGAATATCATTGCATTTCATCCAAAAATTAATGGTTAAATAAAAGTGGTCAATTTTACAATGGTTCATTTACTCTGAGGGAATTACAATATGCATCACAAGCTTTGGGATGAGCACTTATGTTATATGTAATATGTTTCTAATTAGGTCATATAGTATTCTACATGTAAATATCCTTTTGATACTTGTTTTGGTTATTTTCCTAAGTCACCTTTGGAATTCTCTTTTGGGAAAGATTTCATGCTAGATGGAAAAAATGATGTAGATAAAATAAATAAATTCATCCAAAATATATAATAAGTTCATCAATACATCTAAGAGCAATTAAAGAAGAGCCAAGCCAAGTATAAGGCTAGTCATGACAAGCATTAGGTTGATCACCACTTTTAATTTTTTGATCTATTTTGGATTCATATAAATAAATAATGCCTCAAATGATAAGGTAAAGATCTCAAACCAATTAGGTGTGACCCATTTAAATTTTGGATAAGATTAGTAATAATGCTTTTTTATTAGAACTACCACCTTACATGCAAATGTATTCAATTGTAAATGTTAAAAACTTGAAATTATATGAGCCACCTATGAACCTAGATCAAGGTGAGAGTCTTCAAGTACCCTCTATAAATGTTTTTTCTCATACATATCTTGATGAGTTACATGAAGACATTATTACTGATAATAAGATAAGGACATCATGAAGAAGAGATGTTGAATACTTGATAATTGGTCTAAAAGGAACAAATCCAAGATAGACAAGGTTGATGGAAATTGAAAAAGTAAGGGAGATGTACCATCACTTATTTTTAGAATAAAACTAGACCTTTGGTGGTCAAATAGATTTTTAGTGGGGAGGAGTGATTTAGGAGAATCCCCACACTGATCCAGTCAAATGGCCTTAAAACATATTAGAAAAATACCAATATCATCTCATTGTGACAAACACAACACATTTTAATGGGGTCAAATGAATTTTTTATGTGAAAGTCATGCCCTGTTAAAGCAAGCAAGGTATAATGATGATGTTAGCATGGTGACTAGACATGTACTAATTGCCCAATTAAGGCTTAACATGTGTACAAATGGTATTTTAACAAATGGAACATCAAAAAACAAGTAACAAATATACACTATGAATTTTAATCAAATATTCATATTAACACCAATTCGTATGGTGTTGAGACTTCTATCAAAAAACCCTCTTAATATGTGATTAAATTCCACCCAAAATGCATGGAAGATTTCTCCAAGCCTAAATTTTTTTTGGGAGGAATTAAAACGTATTGGGTAAATAGATAAGACTTAAACCCATGAAAAAATGTCCTTCGGATCATTATAAAAGTCTCATTGTTTCTTTTGAAAAAATATACATGGAGAGAAGAAAATTTGTTTTTTAGCCTTTGAAGCAGAACAAGTAAGCAAGTGTCCTTTTATGCAGTAGGTCATATCCCATATAGGATATTATTAGAGAGACTTCTTAAAGGTATATAATAGGTTAATTTTTAGATCAAGGTCATATTTTGGTTTAAATAGTATACAAAAAATGTTATTGTCACCATTTAATAGATTGATTTAAGTGTTTTGAAGAGTCAGAGGTGTAACCCTCAAAAGGGTGAAATTAGTTATAAATTTGGTTTGAATTTTATCTATTTATATTCATTTAAGTGATTTTTTTAATTAGTATTGAACCTAATATTAACAAATAAACCAATTTCATGTAAAAGGATGGAAATTGAGAAAATTTGCTAAGTATCCCAAATTGATAAATAGTGAGCATTTTGCATTACTAACAATTTGAATCATATGGTTTCAAAAAAAATTAAATATTGTGCCTATGTGTGTGTGTGTGTCTATATATATATATATATATATATATATATATATATATATATATATATATATATATATATATATATATATATATAAGCTTTTGGATTCATAAAAATTAGATGGTTTGAATAAAACTAAAATTCACATAAATTCAATGAAATATACTGAATATACTACAAATATCAATTTTTTTCTAATTGACTTGATTTCATTATGTGAGGGTGAAGAAAAGTGATTTTTGTTTGATCATTTGACTAATGTTTTGAGGATTTTATCAAAATTTTAGATACTCCTAGATGAGGTTATTTATTCTACTACTTTTCTTATCATTTTATTAGATCATGAAATTATTAGTTAATTTTGATAGTGTGAGGTGATGTTATGGCATAATTTTTAATTATTATTTCAATGGATTTTATAGATCAATATATTTTATTTTAAAATGATAAGAAATAATTAGGGATATTGGGCAAGTCAAAATGGAAACATGTTTAAAAATGGAAATTGGGATGAGATATAGTAAGTTTGACTTGGAATCTACTTTGGAAAAGAGAATGTATTTGAAGAATATGAATTCATGGTTAATTTTTTAAAATAAATATAGTTAATTTATATATTTTGATCTTACATGTTAGTTAGTTTCATGATAATTACATCCAATGATGAATTAGTGTTAAGTGATGTGTAGTGGGCTGTCACCCATCAAAAAAATCATGTTATTGGTATCATTATGAATAATTTATAAATTAATTATTTATTTAGCTCAATTTTAGAAATTTAATTATCATTATAAAATTATAATGATTTTTTATAAAATTCCTTAATATGTTTAGATTATTAGTTTTAATTTATTTTCTATTTCATAGTTGTTTTATTTAGCTTTGTTGTAATTTTCCTATAGATAATATTACATTTTATTTTTTTATTTAGTTTATTTGTATTCTATAGCATGCATGAAATTTATTTATTTTGTTGTTTTGTATTTAAAATTTCATTCTTCTATTATAAATTTATTTCATTTTAGTGTTTGCTTTCTTAGTTTAGGTTTTTTTCTATTGTTTTTATTTAGTTGGTAATGGTGAAATGAGTTAAAAAATGATAAGTGAAAAGTGAGAAGAAATAAGTTGATAAATAAATAGATTTTCAAAATAGTCAATTTTGACCCTCCAAGAGTCTACCTCTCCCTATATGTTTATTATTTTGGATAGGTCCAATAAATATTTATGGCTATGAATTGTGAAATATTTTGAATATGATCCATATAGTGAGAAATTGGATGAAATATTGAAATATTTTGAATATAGAGATTGAAGTATATTGTTATTGAGTTTATTATTAATTTGAAATGATTAAATTACTTAAATTTCCTAGATATTTTAAAAGTATGTTTGAATATTTGTATAACACTTAAATACTTAAAACTTAAACTACCCTCTTACATTTCTAAGTACTAGATTTTTAGTCAATTACATCTATATGATTAAACTAGTTCATTTTTTATTTCACCTTCATGATAGGTGAAAGGGTTGATTAGTTTTTAGTTAAAATTTTTAATATAAATAATTTTTTTATTTGATAAGGTAAATGACATAGTTTTACAAGGACCAAGAACTATAATTAAAAGTATGAAATAAAGTAGTAAGCCCCACAGGTAGAAACAACAAAAAGTATCCAAAACTAGCTAACTATCTTGTAGAAGACAAAACAATAGATAAAAAATAGAAAACTAATCCAGGAGGGAGGGTCCCTCCATTAGTTCCTTTGTGTCCTCAATCTTATTCTCTTGTGCATCTTTTTTGCTTTTTTAAATTTTAGCCCTTGTTCTTTTTCTAGGACCTTCTATGTCATACCTAGGTAGGATCATTCATGGTCTCTTCTACACTTTTTCTTGCACTGAGGTCCTCTTTATGAGAGTAATGTTGGGGATCTTAGGAGAAGGGGTGTCTCATGTGTTACTTCATAGGGGTCCTATCCACTTTAGTAGAATGGGTGAAGGATTGGATTATCTTTTCCACTTGTCTGTTCATGGCCTTTCATTCTTGTATAAGCATTTCCAAATTCATCCTAGCCTTGTGAAGCTTATTTTTAAAATTTTCTAGCTTCTTTTTAATATAAATACATTATGCCAAGGGCTTATTCATTTTTTAATTTATTTCTATGAAATATAGGGACACCATCCTATAGTTGGGGTCCTTGTTTTTGGGTAGTATTGGGTTGTGTTTGAAACCATTTTTACCCTCATTTGATGCTTACTTAGATACCATTTCCTCTTCCCCTATTTAGTTAAGGATCTTTCACCTTCCCTTTCACTTTCTTTTTGTGTGTGGGTGGGTTTAACTTGCAAGCTATTAGGAATGCCCTTGGGAGGTTATAATTTTTTTAAAGATATTAATAAAGAGGATTTAAAACAAATACCATGTAATAATATGAAATATTAATGGAATCTAGCATAGTATTTAATATATGCATATGTGAGTCTCACATAATTAAAAACCCTTTTTTATCAAAATATATCTTCATTTACCCTTGTGTTAAAGGTTTACTTATTGTTGGATGTAATTATTAAAAATATACGGACATCATCCTATAGATAGGGCCCTTATTTTAGGGTGGTATTGATTTATATATTAAATCATGATTCCCATTATTTGAACATTCATTATACACCATTTATCTATTTAGATGAGGCTCATGAACCATCTAGTATAGTTTTTTTTGGGGGTTGGGGGAGAAGGTCCTAGATTACATTAGGCATGTATTTGAGAGGTCCTATTTTTATTCATAATAAACTAATTATATACACCTCAATATATATGATCTTATGTCTGTGAAGTTTAATTTTCCAAATGAAATTATGGATGACATATGGGTTAAAGTATAATATTAGGTGTGGAAGAAAAAGTTAGACTACAAGTAGGTGGATTTCAGGTGAAAGATTTAATTTCTCCTTAGGCATATTATTGTTGATTGCACTAAAAAAATCATTAATTCTTAAAATATTTTAGAAAAAAATGGAATTATTAGCCTACATAGAGAGATAATGCATAACAACACCTAGTGGAGCCTGTTGTTGAAGTTTCAATCTCTATGGGTGAAATTTATGCTCAAAACAAGGATGAAGCTCAACGCTACTTGTTGGAATATGTCTCTTAGTTTTTTTGAGCCAAATTTGGTCCACGTGGGAAGAAGTCTTCTTCTATTCCTTTTTTTGAACCTACTCTTGTGCCTCATGTGAATTTGTCTCAAATCAATTCCTCTCCACATAAATCACAAGATGCCACATTTATAATTTATATTTGGTTGTTAATGAGGTGCTATAAAAATGAATTTAACAAAGGTGGGTTTCCCATGGATCCTTATGAATCATGTGTTTACACATAACATTTTTTAATTTATCATTTACTAACACTTTATCTTGTAGGGCTTGTTGATGCATGATATCTACTCGAGTGCACACCTTAAAGGTGAACTAATAATAAGGTGGGAAAGGCTCAGGTTTTTTTGTGAGAAATGTTTATATTCTATTCAAATTAAATCATTAATACTATCAATTTTACCTCCTCTAATTGTCTATCCATCTTCCATCTACCTCTCATGCATGTCTCTTGTCTAAATTTTATACATTCTATATATCTTATAATATTGATTTGGACGATACCATTTTTATATACCTTTACCCTTATTTTATGATATCACCTAGCCTGATACAATTTTGAGCCTATTTTTTGACATTTATATTATATCAACATGATTAATAATGATCGATGTCAATCAACATCTTCAAACTATATCAACTAGGATGATACCATTAGTGTAGAGTTTAGAATTAGTTTTTAACATTAGATCAATATATATAAAGGTCATTTTCATTCATATCATATCATATATCATTTATTCACTCTAATTTCACTCTATGTCTACCCTAAGTACATTTAGGCAAGTTAGTGTATTAGAACCTTATCTTAAAGAGTCTTGTCTTGTGGTGTCATTTAAGCTCAATAAGAATAGTCATTGAGATTTCCTAGATAAGGATATCTTATGTCTTCATACAACCATTTGATATATTCAACCTATGATGTCTCTTTTAAAGCTCCACTTGATCCACATAGGAGATTGAAGTATTGAAGGGTCTACCCCAAGGTAATATTTATATATCTATACTCTTTCTTTTATTTAATTAATAGACTTGATATTGTTTATTTATTTATGGATGCATGTATGTTTGTCCTTGTTTAGGACTTATCCATGTTGAATAAGATGGTGTGGCTATAGGATTTATTAGACTTGCCTTAAATCAATTTAGGTTGGTGATGTAGGAGTATCCAAGGGTTGGTGAAATATTGAATAAAAAAAAAGAGAGGTGTGTTTGTGTGTTCATGTGTTTGTGTGAGCCTACAATATTTGTAAAAAACTTAGGGAAACTCATAAAATATCAGTTATTTTCAACTAGAGGAAGAGGATGTGGAAATACTATTCACATTGTTGAGGTGTCATGGACACTGTTTATGATGATTAGGTGGCATGAGGTGACATAATGCTTTCAAGACAAATGTAAATTTGATTTTTTCATGAATTATTTAAGTGGGATGAATTTCCATGATTTTGAAGTTTTTTCATTTGTCAAAAGTAGATTCTTACCTTTTTGAATCTTATACATAAAGAAGACAAAGAAGCTAATATTTTATATTGTTCACCCATGTGAATTAAGGAGACATGTTTTGGAAGCACATGATAATTAAGAGTTATTAAAAGTTAGATTCCATGCTTAGGACCCTTGGAAAATGGTGTAGAATTTTTTTAATATTGATGAATAGTTATTTCATGAGAAGGATGAAGCATTTTTCATTGGCTTTTCTTATTCTCCTTCAATGTAAAATATACAAAATGATTAATCTCCTTTGTATTTATAAGCATAATTTGGGAATAAGGATAGTTTTAGAGAACAAATATTTGTGTGAAATCTTTTAAAATCCTCCTTGACATGAGATATGCCAAACTATGTAATTTATATAAGAAGTTATTTGATTTAATGAAGGATAGGATAATGTTGGTATACTTTGAAGAATTTTAATGGAAGAATCTTTGTGATTGTAAGCTTGTGGAATTTTTGGATATGTCAAGTGGTGTCAAATCTTGTTTATGAATCCATAATTTAGGATTAGAGGAAATTTGAATCTTGCTACCTTATTTTCCACAATATTTAAGGTATAAAACAAGAGAATGCACCTTATAATAAGGAGAGTCTTGGGTAGAAGATGGAGTGAGTTTTGTGTTGTTTTTTAGGTGTAAGAGATAAATATAATAAAAGAAAGAGTTTATATGCTATGTGGAAAAAGGAATTCAAAAGAGCTCATGAGTTGGATAGTTGAGCTGGAATTATTGGCTAAATTTGGCCCACATATAAAGATTTTGCATGGTTTGATGGAATGACAGGACCAAAGGCTTGAAATAGGTATAAAGTTACAAATAAGAGGATCTAAGAAAGTTTCATGGTGTTCAATAATTTATGAGCATGGACCAGGTTTCACAAATCTTAAGAATCCATCAAAACCTTGAAAGATTGATCAAAGGATGAATTTGGTGAATTTTAAGGACTAGACCATCACTAGGACATCCTCCATAAATGAATGGAACAAATAACTTTAGAATTTTATAAATTAACATTGGAAATTCTCATGAGCCAAAATATTTTAGTGCCATGGATTTATTCATAAAAGGAACATGCTCTGCAAATTTTAAGTCCATGTGAGATTCCTAGCTCAAGTTATGAGTGCTCAAAGTTGGACCTGTAATATAAGATGTTCATGCTAGCATCAAGATTGAGATTCATAAAATATCCATTTATGTTCAAATGATCAATGAAAAGCACACAAACATCATAAAAAATCACATAGGTTAGCTCACTTAAACACTTTTTAAACATGCTTAGAAAACTCCCAAAACTAATATATCAAGTGAGAATAATAATTTTAGTATCAATAACATCTCTTGAAAATTTGGTGCCTTCATGACCTTTTCACTTCTAGATCCAAGCTTTCAAATCTGGTCAAATAATGGGAAACATTCGTGTATACATCTAATTTAAGCTATGGAAAAAACCATTAGGGTCTTAAATTTGACGTTCATGTGGATGTCAATGATGGTCTCATGGATGTCAAATGATTATCATGTGGATGAAAAATTTAGACCATGGTAAATAACCAATTGTTTTTAAATACAAGTAGATCAAATGGTTAGAATTCATTCATGCCAAGGGAGATCGACAATGTGAGATGAGTCAAAAGGTCAAAGAGCTTGAGAGGCCACCACATGGCATAAGCATGTAAAGCAGGTAAACTAATAGAATATCTTGAGTATAAATACAAGAATACCAAGTGACACAAAATCATATAGAGTTGATAGGTCAAGGATAGATCCAAGGGCTTATATTAACTCATACCATGGATATCAAATAGTGTGATCAAAGTTTAATGAGTTAATGACCTAAGTCATAGGAGATAGCCAATTAAACAAAGGTGAGCCCAAGACTTTTAATGGAAGTCAAAAAAGCCATTTTTTACCAAAGTAAATAGGTCCTATAGAGATTTTCCCATTACCATTAAAGCTTGATCAAATACCAAGGAGTAGACATAACCATTTAGTCAAGTATAAAGAATATAAAATGACCAAAATTAAGGCTAAATACAAACCATTGGTTTGAAGTTTTGTGATGTGTAGGTTTCATTTTATGACTATGTTCACCATTCTTAAAGGGATCCATGCATATGGTGAATTCTTGATTCCTACAAAGATATAATGGGTCTATTTAGACCTATTTGGATCAAGAAAGAGGCTATGCAATCTATAGGTCCACATCAACATAAAGACCATAGGGAAACTAATAATCTTAGATTATTTTTATACCTATAAAATGAACCTATGATCTAAACATGGAAGTGGATAAGATATGTGATTAATGCAAAGGTCTCATCTATCCACATGGATCTTTCATTAGCAAAATAGGTACTAACCACCATTCATGTCATGGCACTATTAGTTTAAATATTTGAGGATTTTATCTACATGAGTAATTCAATTATATTTAGGGTTGCAAGGTGGAGAATAGGAAGCTAGAAAAGTAGTGAATGGAATTGATTCCACTCAAATATACTCTATCATCACACATAACAAACCCTTGTCTTATAGTGGGATCTTTTAGCCAATTAAAGGAGCTCAAAGGTTATTAGAGCATATTGAGGTCCATTTGTTGATCAAGGCTAGTTAATAGTAAATAAGGCACACATGTATAAATCAATCAATGGGATACCATCACATGACTAGGATCCTTTCTCCACTCTCCTATGAATGTTCCCTTCTCTCTTTTTCTCCTTTTCTACTATATATAGAGGCTTCTGAGCCAAAAATTTGATATTTATATTCCCTCTCTTGGGAATGAATAAACTCTACCAATATTGATCTTTTAACCTCTTATGATGAATATAAGACTATTTTCAATTTTCATTATTTTGGAATAGTGTGTACATGTCTGTTTGATTTATATATGTGGTAGAAATCTCTCCCTTCTCAAGTCCTGATCTCACCTAGTTACTAGTTGATCTTGTTATGCAGGTCATGTTTAGTGTTAAAATATATTTTGATTGAGGTGTACATGTGGATAAATTTATTGGTTAGTGTCTTGCATTAGACCTCTATATCACTTCCCTCATATTTTTATCATTTGGTAAACCTCTGCATGAAATACTGATGCATGATAGATACTTGGAGTCTTAGATCTAGCCTTTTGATTGTGCCATTAGTGTTTAATAGGAGCTCAAATGGAGTGGATAAACCATATTATATTTATTAGTGTTTATTAGTATTTAATAAGATCTACCTCTTGGGATGAACTAGAGTTATTTTTCTTAGAACAAGATAATCAACCTTTATGTACAAAAGTGCCATCAGGTGAGAAGGTTCAAAGTGATCCTCTAGTCTAGAACCAAGCAAGTCTTAAACCAAAGGAGGAGTATGTCAAAATTAGAGGCATATTTATCAAATTTTATCCATTGGAGATCATGCCAAAAGGATTGGTAATCATGAAGCAACTGAGTTTAATGAAGCAAAGGTCTAAAAGGCAACTTGTTTCACATCTTTTCTCATCACATAAAGGTGGCTTAAGGAGTTTTCCTTTTGATCCAAGAGGATTAGTTTTTAAAAATATCTTATGTATATTAGAATAGTTTTCATGCTTTTCTCTAAGTGCCTTTGTGCACATTTGGTTAGTAAG
The DNA here is from genome assembly GCA_037957365.1 of Torreya grandis. NCBI lineage: Eukaryota > Viridiplantae > Streptophyta > Pinopsida > Cupressales > Taxaceae > Torreya > Torreya grandis. The sequence goes on from JARHVA010002626.1 coordinate 2,367,980, forward strand.
TTAGCTAATTTTCTTTTCCCCAAGTGCCTACATGCACTTGACTTTGTTATTTTTGTTGTCTTTGTATTATTTCAAGATTATTTTTCAAAGATTGGTAGTCAATGTTAGATATAGGAAAATGTATTGGAATAGAGAGGATAATCCATGCCTAATGGACTAGACAAGACAACATGGTCTTGGTCCTCTTACATAGACAAGCATACAACCCCTATGAATCACCAAGATGTTGGCCAAATTTGGCCTAAATATAAAGATTTTGCATGGTTTGATGGAATGAGTGGACCAAAGGCTCAAAATAGGTCCAAATTTACAAATAAAAGTATCCTAGCAAGTTTTAATGTGTCTAAGCATTCAAGAGCATGGACCAAGTTGCACAAATCTTAAGAATCCATCAAAACCTTGAAAGATTAATCAAAAGATGAATTTGGTGAAGTTTAAGGACTAGACCATCACTAGGATGTCCTATAAAAATAAATGGAACAACTCACTTGAGAATTTTATAAATGCACCCCAAAAAGTCTCATGAACCAAAATATTGTAGTGTTATGGATTTCTTCATGGAAAGAACATGCTTTATAAATTTTAAGTCTGCATGAGCTTCCTAGATCAAGTTACGATCATTCAAAGTTGGACCTATATTATAAGATGTTCATGTTAACATCAAGATTAAGCTCCATAAAATAGCCATTTATGTTTAAATGATTAGTGATATGTGTGTAAACATCATGCAAAATCACATAGGTCATCTCACTTGAACACTTTTTAAACACAATCAAGAAGCTCCTAAAACCAACAAATCAAGTGGGCACAATCCTTTTAGTATCAATAACATCTCCTAAAAATTTGGTTCCTCCATGACCTTTTCTCTTCCAGATCCAAGATTTCGAATTTGGTCAAATAATGGGAGACATTCATGTATACGTCAAATTTAAGCCATGGAAAAAATCATTAGGGTCTTAAATTTGACATTCATGTAGACCTCAATTATGGTTTCATAGATATCAAATTATGGTTATGTGGATGTCAAATTTAGACCATGGTAAATAGCCATTTGTTTTCAAATACAAGAAGATACGATGGTTGGTGTTCATTCATACCAAGGGAGATTGATGATGGACATGAGTTAAAAGGTCAAGGAGATCGAGAGGCCACCACATGACATAAGCATGTAAAGTAGGTAGACTGATAGTGGAACCTAAGTGTAAATATAGGACTGTTAAGTGACACCAACTTAGATAGAGTTGACAAGTCAAGGATAGATCTAAGGGATTGTATTAACTTATACCATGGAGATTAGATGGTGTGAACAAATGTAAATGAGTCAATGATCTGAGTCATAGTAGACATCTGATTAAATAAAGGTGAGCCTAGGACTTTTAATGGAGTTGACAAAGCCATTTTTGTCTAAAGTAAATAGGTCCTATAGAGATCATCTTGTTACAATTAAAGTTTGATCAAATGCCAAATAATAGACATAGCCATATAGTTAGGTATAAATAACATAAATGGACCACCATTAAGGCTAAATATAGACCTCTAGTTTGACATTTTATGATGTGTAAGGTTTATTCTTTGACCGTGTATGACATTCTAAAAAGTATCTGTGCATTTGGTGAATTCTTGATTCTTGCAAAGATATAATGGGTCTTTTTGGACCTATTTAGATCAAGAAAGAGGTTATGTAGTCTATAGGTCTACATTGACATAAAGACTATAGGAAAACCAATAATGTTAGATTTATTTTCCACATATAAAATGGACCTATGATCCAAACATGGAAATGGAGTAGATATGTGATTATTGAAAAGGGTTTCATTTATCCATGTGGATCTTGTTGGGTGAATATTTTGTCAATCAGCATACTGATAACAAAATAGGTCTAATCAATCATAGCAAGAAGATAGGTCAGCCAGTTGTGTAGGTTTACCACATCAAAAGGGGACTAATCTCTCCTCTCATCAAGGGGAGGTTCCCTATAAATATGTAGGAGCTATATACTATATAAATAAATAGAAAATAACACATGGGGGAAGAATAAACCATCCATCTCTCTTATTTTAGAGATGATGCTCACAAATAGAGGAGAAAATCTTGGTGGAAACATTGAAGGCACTTCTCTTCTTTCAAAAGTGTTCTTGCAGGGAACAATAGGATTTTCTTTCAAATAGTAAAAGTAACTGGTGACAAAAGGGTGCAGTAACCAGCAAGATGAAATAGAACTCAAAGTTTCCACCTCAACTACCCAAAGAGTATAACACAGAGGATAATGGGGGCACAAAGTCATCCCATAATCCTCAACACAGAAAGAAAAGAAAAACACACGCTAAAAACAATTGTGAAAGCACAAAGTCTTCCCAGAGTTGGCTTTAGGACACCTCCTTTATTACCTTCACTAATTATGCTTGTCAAATTAAATAAATAAGAACACATTCAGAAGATAGACATAAGAATAATCTTCTAAAATGATACAAGCCAAAATAACACAAAGTCTACAAATAACTTGCTTTCTCATTCAAATAAAATGAAATGAAATTACAATTTGAGCTCAAAGTCTCAGTATTCTTCTTTCAACTAGGTAGAGTTTTGCTCTTATAAAAATGAAAAGTCTCCCTCTATAATGAGATAAATTACAATATATATCAATCATGCAAGGCTTGGAATTCTTTCCCATGGGATGGCCCATGATGCAGTCAAAGTCTTCAATGTGCCTTCAGTTTTATCTGGAGGGACCATGCTAGGAATAGTGTATTGCCATAACTATGGCATGTCCATTCCTCTAATATGTCTCTTCTTTGGTATGGACTGTCTAGTCCTTTTCTTGATATCTATGTAGTTGTCTAATTTTCCATTACTTTATGGAAGAAAAATAGGCTTGTGTCCTTGATTTGGTGCACCCAAAAGTCTAAGTTTACTTGATCCACTATTTCACCTACTGGAAATAATTCTTTTAAAATTATTTTTGGTCCTTTGCATTTCTCTTCTCTCCCTTGTAGCAATTTCAATCTTTAGGCTCTCTTTTCATTTAATCAATTGGTTCTTCCTTTCAGTTATGTGCTCTATTTGAATTTCCACATACTTTCCCTCACTTTAAATTTGACGTTTGAGGGGCTGTTAATGGTCACCAACTGCTTGAACCATGTTGAACCTTGAACCCGTGAACCTATGAAAGTTTATTGGTTCATTGGTTCACTCTGTCTCTTTTATTCCATTGCCTCTTGGTTCAATCACTTCCCTACTCCTTGGTTGAACCATCCATTAAACCACCTATTAGCTACTTTTCCTTGACTAAGGCCACCTTTGAACCTATGAACCATTAAACTTTGAACTCTTTCAGTTTAAAGTTCATTTGGTTCATTAGTTCATTCTGTGTCTCACTCAATCATTGCTTCCTTTATCTTTCTAAGGTCTAGTTGAACCTTTGAACCTATGAACTCATTGAACCATTTGGTTCAATGGTTCAATCAGTTCATTCTTTGAAGCTCCTTATGTCTAAGTCTTTGAGGATTCCTTTCTGCATCTTTGTTTAGCATTTGGAATGTCCTGAAGGGAAGGTGTCCCTTTGGGTCCTTGGAAAAGGTCCTTTTTCTGATGTCAAGTATCCCCTGCAAGGGTATCTACCGTTCAAGATTTTTCATTTGACCTTTGGGATTTAACCTCCCTGGTGGGTTCTTGCATCTTTGGTGGGCTTTTCTTTTCAGGATTTTCCTTCAAACAAAAAGCTCAAAAGAATTCCTTCTGAAAAAAAGTTCGAAGGAATTTTGCCTTAAACATTTTTTTGAGAAAAATCTTCCTGAAAGAATTCTTTTAGCCTCTTTTAATTAGCCATTTTCTTGAGAGATTTACATATTTTGTTTGCTTTTTCTTACTACCCTCTATAAGGACACTTGTTCCTTTGGCTTTGGGGGAAGCCCCTTGAACCTACCAATTAAACCAACTAGTTGAACCAACTTTGGTTTAATGGTTCAATCAGTTCATTCTTTGTTCTTTGGCTTTTCCTTTTTAATCTTTTGCACCAAGCGCATTGAACCAATTATTCATTAAACCAATTTAAATTGCCCAAGTGTTGAGAGCTTGCTTCTTTCTTGTAGAGTCTATAGAAATCAACATGCAAAGCTCATATAACCTGGCCTACAGAGTCTGTAGATTCAAGCCTGTAGAGTCCATAGATTCAAGCCTATAGAGTCCATAGATTCAAGCCTGTAGAGTCCATAGATTCAAGCCTGTAGAGTCTATAGATTCAAGCCTACAGAGTCTATATATTTTTGGAAAAGCTTTAAAAAATGAAGAACCTAAATGTTCAGAACAAATTTTGAGAAGGGAAGAGAGAAATTTTGGTCTGAGTGGGGCCAAAATAGTCCATAGGTTGTCCCAAAAATGAGTGACATTTTTTGGGGACAACAGCTAGCTCCAGTTGGGGAACTACCTTTAGTTGGAAACTTGAAACATAGCTGAGGGGAGTAGAAACTAGAATCTCTAGTTCCTTGAAGTGTGCCATTAGGATATGGAGCCACGCTACCCAAAAAGAAAGGCTCTAAAAAATGAAAACAAAAGAACAAAATAGAAACAAAAGGCTATACAAATATACATATGTATAGGGCAATTCATCTGATACTTCAAGAGTTGAAGTGCTTCAGATGTTTCCCATTGTGAGGTAGAGAAAAGAGAGTGCCATCTTGATACTTCAATAGGAAACTATTTTTACTATTGAGTTGATGAATAGTAAAAGGACCCCTCCACAGGGAATCAAACTTTTTGTGCATCCCCTTTGGTTTTCTTCTCTTGTCCCACAGCAAGACTTGATCTTCAATCTAGAAATCATGATTTTTTGCTTTCTAGTCGAAGAGCTTCTTCACCAAACCTTGATGGGTAGAAATTCGATCCACCACTACAATTCTCTACTCTTCTAACTCAGTCAGGCACATGATCCTCTTATCCAGGGTGCTTTCATACGTTTGATCTTCAATTGCTTTAGCCAATTTTAGTGTTGGTAACTCTAAGGTAATTGGTATTTTAGCATTGACTCCATAAAGAAGTTAGAAGGCAACATACCAATTTCTCTCTTTAACATAATTCTATCTACCCATAGAGCATCAACCAATTCCTTATGCCAATTCCTTTGGTTGTCATCCACCAGCTTCTTGATGATAGTCACCAAGTTCTTATTGCTTGATTTAGCCTGTCCATTCCCTTGTGGAAAGTAATCAAAATAGTGGGAGAGTGTGATTCCATAGTGGAAATAGAATTGATTAATCTCCTGGGAAGTGAAATAAGCTACATTATCAGTGATAACTTTGGTTGGGAACCCAAACCTAGAAATGATGTTCTCTTTGAGGAAATTGCATACTACTTCTAAAGTAGCATGTTTGGTTGGAACTACTTCCACCCATTTGGTGAAGTAATCTATTGTCATGAGGACATAGTCATGTCTAGCACTTGATGATGGGTTTACAGCTCTAATAAAATCAATTCCCCAATGCTGGAATGGCTCCTTTATGATCACTGGTTTGAGGGGTAGGGTAGCTAACTTGGGCCTTTCAACAAACTACTAGCATAGTTCACATCCCCTGACCCACTTGTATGCATCTTGAAAGAGAGTTGGCTAATAATACCTAGCTCGTAGGATCTTATGGGTAGTCACAGGGGTATAAAAATGTCCTCCACAAGCTAAATTATGGAAGGACTCAGAAGTCAGCTTTATTGTTCCTTGTCCATGTAGTGAAGGAATGTTCCATCAAGGCTCCTCTTGTATAGGCCATTGTCCTAGAGGACAAAATTAGTAGCTTTAAGGTTGATGGTTCTCCTCTCTTTATAAGATAGGTGACCAGGACACTCACCATAAGTAAAGAAATGAGTAATACTTAAATACCACTCATTTGTGGTGGAGACAAAGAGGACTATTGGTGTGTCTTCCACTTTTAGTTATTCATGCTCTGTTCCTCTTGGCTTGTTATTAGCAATTAGTTGGCATAGCCCCTTTCCATGCACCAACTTTGTTGGCTTGATGACTAGATCAAACTCCTAGATCTTTACAACCTAATTACCTCTTTTCATCCTAAACTCTTGTTGAGTTAGTATGGATTTGAACGTGGTGTCAGGAACCAAGGTAGTTGTGTGTGAATTCAAGATGTTGAAGCATAAATGCTTCACTACCTTCACCACTGCATAAACATGGTTCTCCATGTTTGAGTACTTTAGCTCATGAGCTTTGAGAGGACAACTCATGAAGGAAATGGGAGATTCCACACCTTCTTCATTTTACTAAACCAAGATGGCTGAAAGTGTGTGTTTAGAAGCATAACTATACATGAGGAAATCCTTCATATAATTTGGACAAACTAGAAATGGGGTGTGGGCAATGGCAGTCTTGATGTCCTCAAATACTGACTTGCCTTCTTTAGTCTAGCTGAAGGTGGCCTTATTCTTCATCATGTCTCAGCAAACTTAGGGATGAACCTCCGTAAGAAATTCACCTTCCCAAAGAAAGAGTGAACAACAGTCTTACTTGTGGGCAAGGTAAGCTCTTGGATAGATTTGACTCTATCTAAGTCAATATTTATGCCCCCTTTTGACATAATGTGTCTGAGAAGTTTCCCTCTATTACTCCAAAGACTGACTTCTTGGGGTTTAAGGAAATTCCATTCTAGCAGTAGTGCTCTAGCACTTGTTACAAATGGCTCACATGATCTGGGCAATGCTTAGAGAAGATGGTCAAGTCATCAAGATAAACTATAATGAACTTACCCATCTCATCCTTGAAGGTGAGGTCCATTACTCTTTGGAAGGTGGCACCAACATTTATCAAGCCAAAGGGCATCTTTCTATATGCAAATGTGCTCCACGATGTGGTGAAAGCAGTCTTATGCTGGTCTTCCTCACCAACTTCAACCTAATTGTATCTTGAGAAGCCACTAGCATTGATAACATCTCCAAACCTATCACTATTTGAAGCACTTGATCCATGATCAGTAAAGGATAATTATCCTTCAAGGATGACTTATTCAAATTTCTAAAATCCACACAAAGGTGAATTTCACCATTCTTTTTCCTTACAGGCACTATGTTTGCAATCCATGTGGAATGATGGATTGGAAAAATGATCCTAGCATTTAGCTTTTTTGTAGTTCAGATAGAATATTACCTTATATTTTTAGATTATAATGCCTAGACCTATTTGCTTGTAAGGTGTTATATCAGCCTTGAGAGGAATGTCATGTCAAATTTCATCAGGCTAGAGTGACTTCAAGTCATCATAGGAATATGCCAAGACATCCATGTATTGGTTGAGTAACTTGGTGAACTTGAACCTCTCCTTAGGAGTACAACATTTCCTAATGTTCACCATCTTGGGGTCTTCCTTGGTTCCCAAATTTACTAGATCAAACTCCAGAGATGAGCTTGAATCCATTGGCTACTATTTGATGAATCTATCATGCTTATCAAATATCTTCTCAAGGGAAACCAGGCCTTTGGGAATATTATTCCCTTTAAGTTGCAAGAACTCCTCACTTATGTTTGCATTTGATTCAGGAGCTAGTTCACACTTCTGAGGTTCACTGCCTTCAAAATGTAACTATTTGGAGCTATCTTTTTGCTCCAGGAAGGCAATGATTTGGTTGTCATTGTTAAATACCTACCAATGACTGGCATTATTAGGTATGCTTGGGAAATAGACCAGCTCAATCATGTACTTGTCTCCTTTGAAATCTGGGTGGGGGGACCAAGAGAGTAGCTGAAATAACTAGTGTGTCCATTTGATCATTGAATTCTCTGGGAACTGTAGAGATGCTGAAACCAACAAAGTCTTCAAGCTGGTCCAAGACTAGATTGCGGTAATGATGCAATCTTTCATTCTTAGTTTGATATTGGTTCCTCACCTGACAAACCAGTAGTTCAACATCTCCTTTAGCATGAAGGAGCTTGATGCCTTTGTCTCGAGCAGCCCTCAATCCAAGCAACAGAGACTCATATTCAGTTGTGTTATTTGTGTTACTGAATTGCAATTTATAAGATGAGGGAAAAATATCTCCTTGAGGAGATATTAACACAACCCCAACTCCTGAACTAGTGGAGGAGTAGCTGCCATCAAATTCAAGAATCCATACCTCATTTAATACTAATTTTCTCTTGGATTCTTCTTCATTTAAAGGTGGAGATATTTCCACACTTGCCTTATACTCTACCCATTTTGCTACTATTTCAACTAAACACATTTCTAGGTTGTCACCCATAGGAGCTTCATCAGATGTCTCATGAACTCCATCCATGGATAAAAAGTAGTTACCCATGCCTAAAGGTCAAATAGAATTTGAGCTTTAGGTGTTGAGGTTTGGGTAACCACATATTTCACTTCCTTCTCAAGGAGCAGCCTCTTCATAACACCTTTGATTGGAATCCTCACCTCTGATAAATCCATGCTCAATTCACCACCAACATCCCTACAAAAGTTCCACCCAAGAAGGATGCCATATGATGTTGGGATGTCGGCTACCAAGATAGTCATCTTGATTCTTTTGTCTGGGAATGCTACAAACACAAATTGGGCATCTTTAATTTGTCTCAACAAAGGTACTTGCTTTTTCTCCATGGAGAAGCATCTACCAAAAGTATTGGTCAATGTGAGGTCAAGGGATTCAGCCACTTTAGCATGCATGACATTGTCTAAAGCTCCAGAATCAATGATGCAATTATTCAACTGATGTCCATTTATCAACAATGAGACATAAAAAGGTTCAGTCCTACCAGGAGCAGTAGGGGGAGTAATGACAAGGTTGTTCCTAGTGGGTGCATTCTTAGGGGGATCATGTGTCACTTTGGGAGTTGCTTGTTCAAAAGGGACATTGTAGTTTTTAACACATTGAACCAATCTATCTAATTACTCAGGATGGGACTACAAAAATTCAAATTTAGACATTTGAATTTTGGTTTTCTTTATATGGTCAATGATATCAAATGTCTGGAATGAGCTAGGAGAAAAGGATGGGAGCTCATCCTTTTGATTTTTGAAAGGGGGAGGACTGGACTGCAAATTTGAAGTAGAAGGCACAAGGGCATTTGAGGTACTTACCTTTTTTGCAATCACCGAGTCCTTTGGCTAAAAAGGAAGAGTGGATCCCCACTTAGCAATTGAAACTATTGGTTGAGGTCACTCATCTACTTTCTCCTTATTAGTTAGTTGAGCTAATTAATTCTTGGATAGGGTGAATATAGCATATGACCCCTTAGCTGCATTGCCTTCACTTCTAGGTTCATCTTGATAGTTCAGGAAACCAATATGGGAGTCGCCAACTAATTCTTCTTCATCCTCAGTGAAGAGATTAGCGTAATTTTTAAGATTCAACTCAGGTTGGAATAAGAAATCTGATTCATCTTCAAGATATCCAACTGCTGAGTTGTTTGGAGGTGCTTCAAGAGTGAGGTTCATCTGTGGAGGAGGAAGGCAATTTTTCTATCCTTGATTCTTGGCAGGATTGCCTTGGTACACCTAATTCTAAAATGTCATCCTGGGCATATCTCTATATGTAGGAGTAGATGACATCCCTTGCACCACTTAATTTTTGAAAGTTAGCATTTTTTTTCCAGCTTTTGCACCATTGGGTTAGTGGTGGCTGTAGGTGAGTATTCAGAAGATGAAGAGGATTTACCTTTATGAGGGTCTCTCCTTATCTTTCTTACCAAGGTAAGGTCATCTTCTACCTTAGTAGTCAAGTCTTGAGTAGCAACAAGGTCTATGTGTTTAGCCCATCTCAGTAAGAAACTCACTTTAGGCAACTATGAGTTGATGAAGAAACACTTGAGATTCTGAGGTGTTGGCTGGGCGACCATGGGAATCCTGTGCCTCAGCATGTCAAATCTAGAAATGAAGTCCCTCATAGGTTCATGGGGATCCTTCTTCATCTATGTGATCTAGGCTAGTAAGGCATGCACATCTTTTTTAGGCTTGAACCTAGCTTCAAATTTGTCTTTAAGTGTATCCCAGTCAGTCACTGATCTAGCCTACAGGTGGTAAAACTAGTCTGCAGTAGTGCCTTATAGTGTCTCCATGAACAGCCTAACTGCTATGTCTCCAAATTCTACCCCTATTATGCCATAGGCTATCCTGAAGGCCATAATATGTTCATTAGGGTGAACTTTCCCATCCCCAAAAAACTTGGGGAAATTCTTTCTTGAGCTACGTGGAAGTTCATGCAGGGGTGGAGTCAAATTGAGTGGGCCAAATGAGTTACCCCAGGGGCCTTGAGCCATGATTTTATTATGTAAAAGTGGGATCACAAATTTAGGTGGAGAATGGATAGGCAAATCTCTGCTAGTAGCAAAAAAAGAAGCTCTACCTTGTGTTGGTAGCCTGGTAGGTCTAGGAGGAAGACTCCTAGTTTGTTGAAGGTGAGGTTATGGAAGAAACAACTCAAAATTACTCTATTGCACCAAATCAAAAGTAGGGTCAACAACACCTTGGGATTTCTAGCTTTTGGTATAATGTGGAGTTGCTAGATTACAAAACAAAAATGGAAAAGAGTAGGATCTGCTTCAACTTAAAGCTTGAGACTTTAAACTGCACGCTCTTCCACAACAAAGTCACCAAAAACTATTGGGTGAATATTTTGTCAATCAATGTACTAATAAACAAAATAGGTTTGATCAACCACAATAAGAAGATTGGCCATCTGGTTGTGTAGGTTTAACACATTAAAAGGGGACTAATCTCTCCTCTAATCAAGGGGAGGTTCCCTATAAATACGTAAGATCTATATACTATATAAATAAGCAAAAATTAACACATGGGGGAAAAATAAACCATCCATCTCTCTTATTTTAGAGATGATGCTCACAGACAAAGGAGAAAATCCTAGTGGAAACACTGAAGGCACTTCTCTTCTTTTAGAAGTGTTCTTGTAGGGAACAACAGGATTTTCTTTCAGGTAGTAAAAGTAACTGGTGACAAAAGGGCACAATAACTAGTAGGATGAAATAGAACACAAATTTTCCACCTCAAATACACAAAGAGTATAACACAAAGGATAATGGGGGCACAAAGTCATCCCAGAATCCTCAACATAGAAAGAAAAGAAAAACACACACTAAAAACAATTGTAAAAACACAAAGTCTTCCCATAGTTGGCTTCAGGACACCTCCCTTATTACCTTCACTAATTCTACTTTTCAAATTAAATAAATAAGAACACATTCAAAAGATAGACATAAGAATAATCTTCTAAAATGATACAAGCCAAAACAACACAAAGTCTACAAACAACTTGCTTTCTCATTCAAATAAAATGAAATGAAATTACAATCTAAGCTCAAAGTCTCAGTATTCTTCTTTCAACTAGGTATAGTTTCACTCCTATAAAAATGAAAAGTCTCCCTCTATAATGAGATAAATTACAATATATAACAATCACGTAAGGCTTGGCATTCTTTCCCATGGGATGACCCATGCTGCAGTCAAAGTCTTTAATGCACCTTCAGTTTTGTCTAGAGGGACAATGCTAGGAATAGTGTATTGCCATAACTATGGCGTGTCCATTCCTCTAATATGTCTCTTCTTTGGTATGGACTATCTGGTCCTTTTCCTAATATTTTCATAGACATCTAATTCATCATTACTTTATGGAAGAAAAATAGGCTTGTATCCTTGATTTGGTGCACCCAGAAGTCTAAGTCTACTTGATCCACTGTTTCACCTACTAGAAATAATTCTTTTGAAAATATTTTTGGTCCTTTGCATTGCTCTTCTCTCCCCTATAAAAATTTAAATCTTTGGGCTCTCTTTTCATTTAATCACTTGGTTCTTCCTTTGAGTTCCGTGCTCTATTTGAATTTCCATGGATTTTCCCTCACTTTAAATTTGACGTCTGAGGGGCTGTCAATGGTCACTAGCTTATTGAACCATGTTGAACCATGAACTTATGAACCTATGAAAGTTTATTGGTTCATTGGTTTATTCTTTCTCTTTTGTTCCATCACCTCTTGGTTCAATCACTTCCCTGATCCTTGGTTGAACCGTCTGTTGAACCACCTATTAGCTGCTTTTTCCTTGACTGAGGCTACCTTTGAACCAATGAAACATTTAACTTTGAACTCTTTTAATTCAAATTTCAATCGGTTCATTGGTTCATTCTGTGTCTCGCTCAATCATTGCTTCCTTTATCTTTATAAGATCTAGTTGAACCTTTGAACTTGTGAACTCATTGAACCATTTGGTTCAACGGTTCAATGGTTCAATCGGTTTATTCTTTGAAGCTCCTTATGTCTAAGTCTTTGAAGATTCCTTTTTGTGTCTTTGTTCAGCCTTTATAACATCTTGAATGGAAGATGTCCCTTTGGGTCCTTGGAAAAGGTCCTTTTTCTGACATCAACTGTCCCCCGCAAGGGTATCTACCCTTCGATATTTTTCATGTGACCTTTGGGATTTAATCTCCCTAGCGGGTTCTTGCATCTTCAGCAGGATTTTTTTTGGGATTTTCCTTCAGACAAAAAGCCTGAAAGAGTTCCTTCAGACAAAAAGCCTGAAAGAATTCCTTCAGACAAAAAGCCTAAAAGAATTCCTTCAAACAAAAAGTTTGAACAAATTTTTCCTTAAACATTTTTCCGATAAAAATCTTCCCGAAAGAATTCTTTCAGCCTATTTTACTTAGCCATTTTCCCAAGGGATTTCTAAATTTTATCCACTTTTGCTTACTGCCCTCTACAAGGGCGCTTATTCCTTTGGCTTTGGGGGCAGCCCCTTGAACCTACCGATTGAACCAACTTTGGTTTAATAGTTAAATCGGTTCATTCTTTGTTCGTTGGCTTTTCCTTTTTAATGTTTTACACCAAGCGCATTGAAATAATTGTTCTTTGAACCCATTGAAATCACCCAAGTGTTGAGAGCTTGCTTCTTTCCTATAGAGTTCGTAGAAATCAACATGTGAAGCTCATAGAACTTGGCCTGCAGAGTTCATAGATTCAAGCCTACAGAGTCCATAGATTCAAGCCTATAGAGTCTGTAGATTTCTAGAGAAGCTTTGAAAAATGAAGAACTTGAATGCTCAGAATAAATTTTAAGAAGGGAAGAGAGAAATTTTGGTCTGTGTGGGTCCAAAATACTCTGTAGGTTGTCAAAAAAATGATTGACATTTTTTGGGGACAATAACTCTATCATTAACAAAATAGGTACTAACCACCATTCATGGCATGGCACTATAAATTTTAAGATTTGATCCTCATGAGAAAGTCAAGAGGATTTAGATCCCAAGGTGGAGAATAGGTAGTTGGAAAAGTAGTTAAGGGCATTTATTCTATTCAAATAGACTTTATCATCATGTAGAACAAGCCCTTATCTTTTAGTGGGATATCTTAGCCAATGAAAGGAGCTTGAAGGTTATTAGAGAAAATTGAGGTTTATTTGTTGATCAAGGTTAGTTTGTTGGAAAGAAGGCATGGATGTAGAAATAAATGAGTTACCACCACATGACTAGTGTATGAAATCAAAAATTCATCATGTCTAATCATGATCAAATAAGATAGATCAAACATACACTTCTGATTGAGGATACACTTGTTAAGTGGGAGCATGACCAATATGGGGATCTACTTGACCCATTTAGGGGATCACTTGTATCACTTGTCACAACACATCATGCTAGGAAGGGTTACAAATCCTATAGTCTAACACAATCACACAAAAACCCTAATAAATTCCTAAGGTTTAAAACATTCACTTATACTAGTAATAAGAAAGAAAAATCTAATCTAGTGCTCACTAAAGCTTGTGGCACAAAGTGGGGGTTAGAAATAATAAAATAAACAACTAAACTAAACATGTATTAGAGAAAATATACTCATGTCAATGTCTATAAAATCCCAAATACATGGAGAGAAGAATACAAATTCATTATCTATCTACTCTTACAAAGGATAAATAAAGTTAGGAATACTTACCTTTGAAGATGAACCTGTCGAGCCTCAATCTATCCCTTGGCCAAGGTTCTTTGTAAGAGATTATTGTGGTATATAAGGATAACCAAGATAAATCATCTCTAGGCTACACAACTTATCTAAGCATCCAAATGAATTCTCCATGAGATAAGATCCGTATCTCCAAATAAATTATGGAACCCTAAGCTTTATTCCTCAAGTAAAATGGTCAATAAGCAGATGCTCACTTGCACTCTTTTGATAATATTGTTTCTCTAATGAAATGGTGGGAAATGACCTTGTATATATAGGTAGATCTTACACTAAATAATTCCAAGAACATCAACTTTATGGGGTTGACCCAATTGACCTAGTGTTGTTTCAAGGATAATTCATCATGTCTGAGCTAGGTCAACCAAAGGGCTAATAAGATAAGAAAGTAAATAATACCCCTAAACTATACTAGGTTGACCCAGTCGATCCAATACAACTGATAGTCAAAAAGGATATTAAGGTAAGAAAAGGAGGAATGGAAAGGGGAAAATACTAGAGGAGATAAGACTAAGAAGAATAATCTTAGGGTTAATGGTTTTAGGAGACAAATGTGTAGATAGAAAGTGGCAAAAGGAACAACAATCTTATGAAACATCGATGGTCTACCCACCCCTTTCCCAATGCACCCCTTAAGTCATGCACTTAGAGAGATTGAGACTCAATAGGTTCTTGTAATATACAAAGTGTTATTAGTCAATAAAATTTGGAAAATATTATGTGTATACATATGCCCCATTCAAAGCTCATCACATGTCACGTAAGTGTAACACAGGATGGTGCTTCAAGATAAAACATGATAAAAACATAATGCTAATGCTAAGTAAGGTTTAGTAACCATAAAACAAGATAAATGAAAGGAATAAATTAAAAAACATATACCTTTAACTTACTTTAGTGTTGTAGATAAAGAAGTATACTATAAGAGATTGGAAGGTGTCCAATGTAGAGAACACTAGATGAACCTATAGAAGTTAGTAAAAAAATAGCCAAAATTCAATTTTTTTGAAAGATAAGAAAATGATAGTCGAAAATAATCTCTACATCATCATGAATCTAACATAATTTATAGTTTGAAAAATGGATGAGTAAAAACAAAGATAGAAGCAAAACAAAAAATCTACATGATAATAATTGAAAGATTTACATTTTGAAAAGTGTTTTTAAAAGAGGGGAAAAGGGAAATCATTTGTTATTTTGACTTATGAGAGAGGAGAGAAAAGAGATCTAGAGAGAAAATAAGATAGGATGGTGAGGATACCACATGTTAGATAGGGAGAGGCTCTAGAGGCAACAAGTGCACTATAGGTATGCAACTAAGAATCTCAAACCAACTTTTGAAATTTGTATTGAATTAAGTGAATTTTTATAAATTTTGAATTTTAAGCATTTCTAGATGTCAAAATGAAGCAAAATTATATTATTGGGGTAGGAAATACGAAGATGGGAAATGGGTTTGAAGGATTTTGGTAGAAAGTAATAAATTTATACTTTTACAGGAAAATGCAAGGGGTCAATAGGCAAAAAGCACTGGGTAGACCTAGTCAACCTAGTAGGCAATAAAATAGGTAGAATCCATAATGCCAACCTAGTAGGTATGGGTTGACCCTATACATTTTGTAGGCTAAAGGCTTGATTTAGAGTTACTAGGTGGTATAAAAGGTTGAGAATAGAAACTTAGCATAAGGTAAGGGAAAATAAGGGGGTTGACTCAAATTTTTGAATCAACTAGCCAAAAATATAGGAAAATTTTGGTCAAACTAGTTTGATCAAAGAGCTAGAAAGATATGGAAAAGTGTGCAAAATGCTGAAATAGGGATATAATGGCTTGAAATGACCAAAAAAGGTCAATAAGGACTAATAAGGATAAAAATGAATAAAATAAGGTAATGTAGGCTTGTTTTCAATGTAAAAATATAAAAAGAATGTATTTTGACTTTACATGACATGGAAGAATTGATACATCCCTTTTTGTTTATTAGGTATAGGGTTGACAAAGATTTTGGTGACTTTTAGATGCAACATGGTTATCAAATTTTATAGATAGGCTATTAGATGGAGAAAAGGTTAGACTAAGATCCATAAGTCTAAGTGGGATAACAAAGATGTGCTGCATCCCCCTCAATGCTGATCTATTAGTCATGTTCTTTAATTGTTTTGAATGATTGAATAACACTTTTATATGGGAGTTAGATGGGGATATAGTAGAGGTGGATATCATGCTTGAGGATGTCCATGCTATCTAGGGATGCTTATAGTAGGAGCACAAGTGATCATAGGGATACCAGATAATCTAGGGGAGAGGAGATCCTTAACCATGTGGACCACAAGCTCAGAGATGATACTACTAGGTAGAAGGGTGAGTATGTTTGATGTATATACATCATATATTCTAGATATATAAAAGACTATGATAGGCCTTATAACACAGTGGGTACTATGTCATAAGTTAGATGGTAAGGTACCATTATTCATGGTAGCCTTAATTAGGATGATATTAGAGGAGTGAGGGATATACAACCTAGGCTCGATCATCTAGGTCCAGCTAGTACATAATATGTATGAGATTGTGGTTAGAGGGTAGAGGACAATGGGACTAATCATATTGATGATAGTTTGGATATATGAGAGATTTATTATATACTAGCTGGCTAGGTTACCACATGCAATATATAATAGGTTACCTCAAACATGGAGATAGAGGGAAGACTAGGTAGTATGGGACATGCCCCACATGCTAGTGTTGTAGTATGTGAGATGTGAAAACATCATGTGGAAGACATATGAACACATAGTAGCTACATGGGTGAGCTAGCACATAGTTGCCCTAGCAATAGAGAAGACAAAGGTAATTAGACAATATTTCTAGTAGAGAGAGCCACATCTAATGACATAGGTGCCAAAGTAAATGGGCCTACCTAGTTTAGTAGAATTGATACTGATGTTTGATTAGTGAGATTGAAATGTGAGGGAGCCATAAGGGAGGAGAGGAGTTATACCACTAATAGTGAGGCATACTAAGGCCACACTGAGAGTGACCATGGACTAGTCAGGTATTATGAGAAGCTAAGCAA
>JARHVA010002626.1:2387500-2397500 GCA_037957365.1 Torreya grandis
TTGCTAAGATAAAATCATGAAGGTATATTGGTACAAGGAAAAGTAAAATAGACCTACCTTCCCACGATGTGCTCCCCACTCTTCAGGACCCCTTACAAAGTCATTGGTTTACTATGAAGATTGGGTACTTGTATGAAAATTTTTGTAGCACTAAAATATTTTTTTATTCTCCACTTCTAATCTACTGACCTATCACATCCCAAAGGACATTGGCTCTACCATGAGGCCAACTATGGAGTTTGGGCTTCAATTAAAATAAGTATATGTGCTTTGAATCACATATTTTAGTGTGATTTGACTTTTAAAAATAATTTTGCCTTTTGATATCATTGCCTTTTGTTTAAATGATTTGGGTTTTAACTTTGTTTTGAAGGCTTTTTAAGATTTCTCCTCCATATGGACTTGGAACAACCAATCATGAGAGAGATATTGATACACACAAATGATTTTTAGGATATGACTAAAGGAAGAAAAGTAACTAAAGACAAAGACTAACTAGGATACTTAGGCTTGATAATGAACTAATATGTGATCTCAAGTTTCACCCATGTAGATGCTTATTTTTTGGAAAAAGGAAGAGGGAAAAAGGAGATCCAAAAGGGACTGATAAGAGGAAATAATAACGAGATAGATTATTTTATAACTAATCACATGGTAAAGGGAGGTAATAACCAAGGGGAATAGGTTAAGTATAACCAAATAACCATGATAAATTATCTATGAAAAATAAAAATAAGCAAGAAAAACAATCATAAACATAAAAGAAGAGAGTCTTGAGAAAAAATCTAGGAAAAAGGGAAGATAAATCAATGGTAACGCAAAGAAAATCATATGCAAACATATAAAAGGTAAAACAAGCAAGATATAGTATAATAAGTAAGAAATCATGATATAAGATAAGCATAAATTTAACATAGTGTTTAATGATATAATAGATATAAATAATATTGGATCATACATCCAATCCAAATATATAAATGTAAAATCACCATGAATGTACTCATAAATACTAGTAAATCTATCCACACACATTATCTAATACATCAGATAGGTCTCTATGAATATGTAGTTGAACTGTTGTTAAGGTCTCATCAATCTTCAATAAATATTGGGCAAATACTTATTTTCTAATATTCTTAGCTAAAAAAGTAGGAATTATCAAAGAATCATGTTTTGAAGGAAAATTAGGCAAAGGTTGGTTAGGAGAATGTGTGGAAATAGGATCTACAAGAGAAGACGAAATCACCCTTAGAGAAGGATCCATAGGTGAAGAAATCATGGGTGGAGAAGGGTCCATGGGTGAAAGAAGGTCCATAGGTGAAGGGATCATAGGTGGAGAAAAGGTGGTGAAGAGACCATAGAAGGTGAAGAAACCACTAGAGGTGGAGCCATAAGAGAACAAG
The DNA here is from genome assembly GCA_037957365.1 of Torreya grandis. Lineage (NCBI taxonomy): Eukaryota > Viridiplantae > Streptophyta > Pinopsida > Cupressales > Taxaceae > Torreya > Torreya grandis. The sequence goes on from JARHVA010002626.1 coordinate 2,388,904, forward strand.
GATGAGCCTTCTTGTAAGAATGACCTATGGGAGGAATGGTATAATGTTTAGGAATGGCTATGAGTTGATCTTTGAGATGTTGTTGTAGGATGTGATAATGATTAGTATGATGGATTCCATATAGATGCCATAGATAATATACCTCACCATACTTGGGAAAATATTTAGGAAGTACCTTCAGGGGAGGTATGGCTTTGTCTGATAATGGAAAAGAAGGACACAAGGTATCAAGATATTGTCATAACTTGCGACACTAGGTGGAAGAATGGTTATGTATCCCATGGAAGCAATAAATAATCTTGTGAGTAGTTTTATTAGGATCACTCATGGAAGGAGGTAAAATAGTAGTGGAAGAATCCAAAGAACACTCATTAGCCCATTTGGTCGGTAGAAGAGTTACTTTAGGCAAGGGAAGCAAACCATCACCAAGGGAGGGTGATGATGAGGAAGGAATGAAACTAGGATCCATGAAAGGAGTGATAACATCAAAAGCAAGGGTAGGCTCATCAAAAGTAGAAGTGGGAATAGGATCAACTATAATAGGCTCAAGAAGAGGCTCCACTATAGTAGGCTCTACTAAGGGAGGGGTAGGATCTATATAATGTCTAAAGAGGGTTATACTAACCTTAGGGAAGAAATAATGATGAGAGTCAAGGAACCTAGAAAAGTGGTAAGGCCCAATCATAACACGATCCATGATCATAGTCCTATGTAGCTCCTAAAAAAATTGAGGTGTTGGCACCATCTATACCTTATGATAAAGGGGGAAAATGCAGAAATCATGAACTATAAGTAAAGGAAAATGATGAGATGCATGAAAAGACTCAAGTAAAGAAGAAAAATAATGGACAATATTACCATTATGAGCCTAGACAAGACTGCTAAGGAATAACCATCATCATAATCCCAAGTGTCAAGATCAATGAAATAGGTAGGGATAACCTTGTCATCTAATAAGCATTATGAATAGATTACCTAGTCTTGGTCAAGACTATGGGAATGTCATTGTAGGGAGGTTTGCAATAATGAGGCTATAAGGAAGTATAAAGATGCAAGATGAGATGAGGTGAGAGATAGGAAGTTTTTATCTTTAAGTTAATCTCATTGGTATAATCATCATAATAATCTAAAAGGTTAGGATGAATGTTACCAATGAGCTCAGGATGCCCATTATAACTTCAAGTTGAATTGATAAGAAAGTTGAGACACTGAGATTCATGAAATGGAATACTTCGCAAAGGATCAAGAGTAGGAATCTTGTAGACAACATGATCTTTGAATCTTTCAAAATTATAAGGGTTAGTGTCACGTTGAATCTTATAAATGGCTCCATTATGAGGGAATTTAACACATTGGAAGGTAAAAGAAGCAATAGCTCTCATGCACTATTTCCATATCCTACCAAGAAAGATGTTATATTAAAAGGGGAAGTTAAAGATCATCACCTTCACATGAATAATGATAATTGGAATGATAATGAGAAACCACATATAACCTAGAGGAGGCATTTTCCTTTGATCGTATCCTTGGCATGTGCTACATGTAGACTTGAGATCACATTCAAAATACCCAAGGGTATTAATAAAATCAAGATAATTGACACATGTTCTAGAACCCTCATCAATCAAGGCATTCTTGACTTGGATATCACCTATTTAGATTCTAATTAATAAAGGAGGATCATTCACATGAAGCTAATCTTGTCAGGAATCATAGAAGCTATGAGAAATTTTGAAAAAGAGAAGTGTTTATGGTTTAATCAATGTGGATAGACATATCTTCACATTATTGAAAAATACTATCTTTGAAACTAGGTAAAGCTACATGTTGGCCTATTATGGGAGGATGAGGGACATTCACCTTGAATAAGATCTGCATGAGGTAGTTTTTATGATGTGGAGAAGTCCTCATAATCTCAAGGAATGGAATTTGGGATGGGAAATTAGTGACCTCCACAATGGGATCCCACTCATCATATCCCATAAGAAGGTTATTATATATAGGTTAATAATGGTTAATGGGGTCCTCAAAAGGAGGAGTTGAAGTACATTGGAATTTTTATTAGTAATAATGAGATTTTTTTTTGGAATAAGATGGTGAATAATGTTGAGATGATGAACTAGTTGGTTTAAGTTATTTTTGAGAATTAGAAGAAGTGTTAGTAGAATCTTGATTACCATTAGTATTAGAAGATGATGGAATAATGGTATAAATAGAATGGGATGTCTTATCCAAGAGAGAATCATAAATTGGATCATCAAAAGAGATAATATATTCTTTCCCCAACTCATTTAAATGAGTTGGAGAATAATCCTGGATGACATAATATGTCTTATGGGAAGGAGGAGTGTATATAGGTTGGGAATCATTAAAAACCACCACCCTTCACATATTAATCATGATAACCACATTCTCTTCAAAATTTGGTTCAACAAGACTTTTTACATTATTAGTGGAAGGAGTGGGCTTGTCTTGAATATCTTGAATCAGTCGATGATTAGGTAAAGGATCCTTTTAGATATCCAAATGATCATTTTCTTGATTTAAGGCTTTAGTTTTGTCATTTGATTTATAGTCCTTGAAAGTAATTTCTTAGGCTTGCTGATGCTTACGAATAATAGAATCATGATCAAAATTAGGTCTAAGAAGAAAATACATAGCTAAATTATGAATTTTCCTACAAGTCTCATGAGAATGACCCCAACTAGAGTGAAACCAACAAAACTTTTTAGGATCATACCAAGATTTCATAGGATGAGTAGGGTCAAGTTATCATGGAAGAGGCTTGGGTAGATGCTTAAGCAATTCAGCTGAGGATAAAGGTTTTTGAACATTAATGTTATTAGGTGAAGAAAAATGAGGATTAATTTATTTTTGAGAAGAAGATTCTAGTTCCAAAGAATGGGTAGGAATGATAACTTTAACATTGTGAATGGTGTCATAAGAAATAGTAACACCATCATTGGTAATATTATAGTTTCTATTCTTTAGTAATAGACAAGGACCTATAGAATGTTGGGGTGGCTTGAATTGATGCATTAGTAAATATGTTATTTTATATTGGTTAATATACTCCTCTAAGGTATGTGGAGAGAGAGTGAGGGATTGATATTTAAGTTTAGGAAAGAGATAATTTGTAAAGAGATGAAAAATATTGTCATCTTCCATGTTATGTTCACATTTATTTGACAAAGTCTTCCATCTCTTAACAAAGTCTTGGGTAGTTTAATTCTCATGCTATTTGTAATTAATGAAATGGGCCACAGTGTTTTTAGGAAGATCATTAGTTTGGAATTATTAAACTAAAGAATTTACCAAGTTCTCCAAATTTGAAATGGAATGAGATCTAAGTTGATTCTACCAATCTAAGGCATCACCCATGAGGGTTTTGGCTAGGAGCTTGATAGTGGTAAAGGTATTTAATTTAACCCAATCCTTGAAAATATTTCTAAATTTTTTAAGGTGAAGGGTATGATCATTTGACCCATTATAAGAAATTATAGGTGTTATGCCTCTTATATCAATGTTGGCAATTTCAGTAGTAAAAGGTTCATTTTATAGATGTTAAATGGTTTTATTGACTAAATGAGGTCAAAGAATGAGATTTAATTGAGAATGTTGAAGAGGATGAGGGGGAGAATTTTGGTTATGTGATCCCCAAGCCATTGATTGTGGATAAGATTGAAGGTTAAGGAGATGGTTTTACATTTTCACTATTTGGTTCATGTTATGACATTGAAAGGTATTTATTTGGTTTAAAGTTTGTAACAAAATTTGGTGTGTTTGATTAAAATTAGAAGCATTATAATTTGTATTTGTGTTAATCTTAGTGGTTTGGGTACCACTATTAGTGTTGGTATGAGTTTGATAAGAATTGTGATAATTTGAGGCAATAGTGGCAAAATTTGCTTGTGAAGCAAAAGATGGACTAGTAAATGGTTGAGAGGAAGAAACACTAGAAGCATGATTACCTTGGGTATAAATCAATGAAATAGTGGAAGGATTAAGGATTATGAACCTTATGAGAGTCCCACTAAATGTATAACCTACCATGTTAGTTGAGATACTAGGCATGGAGGTATAAGAGGTTAGATAAGAGGAAGTCATGGTATAATAAGGAATCAAAATTGAAGGCAGAGGTTGAGAACCAAAGAAAGTGGTACCTCTAAATCCTATATGGAATGTAGGATTAGGTGAATGAGGATATTCAGTTTGACCACTCATCATGAGGTTGTAAATGGTATAAGGATACTTTCTCTATGTTGAGGAAATTTAGAGATAAATAAAAGAATTTTGAGAGTATATTCCAACTCACATTAGTATTATAAGAAAAGAGGATTATGCTATGAAGAGGTATTAGGAGAGGTCCCATAGTTCATTCTGTGAGTGGAAATATTAATGTTACTAGAATCCAAAAGAGGATCCCTACTATATCTATGGGAAACCCTATTAGGATTGGTAAAGTTCATCATGTTTGTTGACTATGATTCAATGTCATTATCTAATAGAAAGTCCATGATGAAGGGAAAATAAGAGAGATGAGAAAACAAAGGTCAAAATATGTTACTAAAACTATATAGGGTTGATTGGGTTGATCTAGTATAGAAATAGAGACTATAAAACTATATAGGGTCAACTAGGTTGATCCATTATAGTGCACAAAAGGCAAAAAAAGCACTGGGTCAATTGTGTCAATCTAGTAAAAAAAATATGAAACTTAAGAAGCCTAAAAATAGATTAAAAAATGAAACAAGCTAACTTTACAAGTAATGAAAAGTAATAAGTACTGAAAAGAAGCACACAACTAATTTTATTAATACTGGCCAATCTAATTGGAACACACAAAGTAAAATCTTGCACTAACAATGGCTAATGTAAAGTTTTGCACACAAAATTGAGAAAAGATCAAGCAAAAAACTTGAGAAGTATATCTAACTAATTGGTCAAACTAAATGTTAATTAGATTTTTAAGATATGATTTTAATGTGATTAAAAGTTGGTTGTAAGTTGTTTTAATGTGATTGGAAGTTGGCTGAAATGTGATTGGAAGTTGATTTGATATCATACCTTGTTAATGAGATTTTTAAGATATGATTGACACCAAGCCCCTCATTTATAATGCTAACCTCCTTATTTCCAACACAAGGTAAAATTTTAAAAAAGAGAATTTTAAGATATGATTTTAATGTGATAGGAAGTTAACTATAAGCAACTTACCTTGCTTATAGCCAACTTCCAATCACACTTGTTTAAAACCATCTGTATATTGCTATCTAGTACCTTGATTATAGCAAACTTCCACTTATATTCATACCTTTTTAAATGATTATGGAAATTAAGAATTGAAAAATATATTTTCTGAATGTTAATGAGATTTTTAAGATATGATTTTAATGTGATTGAAAGTTTTCTATAAGCAAGGTACTAGATAACAATATACTGATGGTTTTAGGTAGTTTGGACTGAAAGGGACTATAGTGTGAATGATGTAGGCTTTGTATTAGCTTGGTATTTGGGATCTATTTGAAACCATCCATAGATTGTTATCTAATACCTTACTTACATCCAACTTCCACTTATAATACTATATTTTTAAATGATTATGGCAATTAAGAATTGAAAAATATATTTTCTAAATGTTAATGAGATTTTTAAGATATGATTGACACCAAGCCCCTCATTTATAATGTTAACCTCTTTATTTCCAACATGAGGTAAATTTAAAAAAGAGAATTTTAAGATATGATTTTAATGCAATTAGAAGTTGGCTGTAAGCAAGGTACTAGATAACAGTCTATGAATGGTTTCATGTAGTTTGGAATAAAAGGGACTATAGTGTCAATGATCTAGGTTTGGTATTAGGGCCTACCCCCTCACTTCACAAACCACAGTGATAAGGGTGTTGGGTGCTTATCTAGAATATACCATTAACCATGCTTTATACTTGACCAAAGCATCAAGTTGGCTTCCCCCTTGGTGATGAAAACTAAGTAGGTTGGTGTAGGATAGACAAATGTTAAAGTGATTGTTTATTTTATGTTATTTAGTTGTGTGTGTATAAACTATAAATAGTGAAACTAAGTGATTAATAAAATCCCCTAATTAGACTATATACTATTATAAGCATGCAAGAAACATGAAAAGAAAGTATGAGCTAATTACTAAAAGATATGAGGCTAATTATAACTTTGAAACAATTTATAGTGTTGACACTATATGAATAAGATATAGAATAGGGTTGATAGGTTGAAACTAAACTATGGAAATAGAGTTTGAAAATGAATTGGGTCGATAGTGTCAATCTAGTTATTTTAGACAACACATAAAACATAGAACTAGGTCAACAGTGTCAATCTAATTGAATATGCAAGGGTAGTTTTGAAGACTTAAAACTATGAAATTAAATATAAAAAGGAAAGAAATAGAGAAGTAGAAAGGAACCTTGGTGGATCAAAATGTAATGAAGAAGATTACTTGTCTAGAACTTGGAAGTGTGCTTGAGAAACCTACTAAAAAATTATTGAAACTATAGGGGTTGATTGGGTTAACCTAGTAGGATAAATTGGATGTCTAAAAGGGTAAAAAATTGTATTAGGTTGACTGGGTTGATCTAATTGCTTGTTCATGCAACCTATACATAGAGATAAAAATATAGGTTGATAGAATCAATCCAGAATGTAAAAATAAGATAAAAATGATGATAAAAAAAATGAAGGAAAAAGTGAACAAATCCTACAAGGGTTAGTTCATGTTGGGTTCACTAGAATGTACGTAATTAAAAATGCATCATGTCTATAAATTAATCTTAGATCAGATAAGATAGTTCACACCTACACTTTCAATTGGGGATACACTTGTTAAGTAAGAGCATGACCAATATGGGGATCCACTAAACTTGATTAGGGGATCAATTATATCACTTGTCACAACAAATCATGTTATCAAGGGTTCCAAAGCCTACAGTTTGAAACAATTACACAACAATAGTAATGGAGTCCTAAGGTTTAAAATGTTCACTTATACTAATAACAAGAAATCAAAATCTAATCTATTGCTCATCAAAGCTTGTGGTACAAAGTGGGGCTTAGAAAAAATAAAAAAAAACAACTAAATTAAACATGTATTAGAAGACATATACTCCTATTAATGTATATGGAATCCTAAATGCATGGAAATAAGAATACAAGTACATTATCTATTTACTCTTACAAATGAGAAATAAATTTAGGAATACTTACCTTTGAAGATGAACTCATTGAGCCTCAATCTCTCCCTTGGACAAGGTGATTTTCAAAATATTGTTGTGGTATGTAAGGATAACCAAGACAAATTAGCTCTAAGATACACAACATATCTAAGCATCTAAAAGACTTCTCCACAAGACAAGATCTGTATCTCCAAATAAAGTATAGAACCCTAAGTTTTATTCATCAAGTAGAATGGTAAATAAGTAAAAGTTTGATCACACTTATTTTTTAATAGATCTTCTCTTATTAAATGGTCAGAAATGAACTTGTATATATAGGTAGATCTTACCCTAAATCCTTCTAGGAACATTGGCTATACAGGGTCGACCCAATCGACCTAGTGTGTTTTCAGGGATAATTCACCAAGTTTGAGTTAGGTCAGCCAAAGGGATAATAAGCTAAGAAATTAAATAATACCCTTAAACTATACTAGGTTGACCCAGTTGACCTAGTACAACCAATAGTCAAAAAGGATGTTAAGGCAAGAAAAGGAGGAATGGAAAGAGGAAAAGATTAGAAGAGGTAGGAATAAGAATAATAAGCTTAGTATTAATGGTTTTAGGATGTAAGTGTGTATATGGAAAGTATAAAAAGTAAAAAAAATATTATAAAGAACCAATGGTCTACCCACCCCTTCTCGGTGTACCCTTTAAATCGTGCATTCAAAGAGATCAAGACTTGATAGGTAACTACAAGATACAAAGTGTCAGTTATCAATAAAGGTTAGAAAATATTATGTGTATAAAAATAAGATCCTTTATCCACTCTCCTACACATTTTCCCCTCTATTTATCTCCTTTTATTCTATATATAAAGGCTTTTGAGCCAAAAAATTGATCTCTCTATTCCCTCTCTTAGGCATGATTAGACTATACCAAGATTGAGCTTGTAACCTATTGAGATGAATACAAGACTATTTTTAGTTTTCATTATTTTGGTATAGTGTGTACATGTCAAGTTAAATTACATATGTTTTATACATCTCTCCCTATCAATTCATGATCTCACCTAGTTACTAGTTGACTTATTAGGCAGGGCATGTCTAGTGTTCAAATATATTTTGATTGAGGCCCACATATGGATACATTGAATGGTTAGTATCTTGAATTAGACCTATCCATCAATTCCCTTAGCTTTTGATCATTTGGTGAACCTCTACATGAAATACTAATGCATGATAGATATGTAGAGTCCTAGATCTAGTCTTTTGTTTATCTCATTAGTGTTTAATAGGAGCTTAAATGGAGTGGATCAACCATATTTTAGGTGTATCACCATTTTTATCTTTGGTTTCCTTTTCATGTTATCTCTCTCCCCATTTTACCTAGTCATTAATAGGTCTTAGTAGTG
>JARHVA010002626.1:2402500-2449454 GCA_037957365.1 Torreya grandis
TGTTAAAAATTATGTTAATCCTTAGAAAATCATGTGACAAGTTATGAACCAAATGGCTAACTTTCAAGCCAATAATGTCACCCAATTATTAAAAATGCAAAACTAGCTTTTGAAAATGTAAAATCACTCTTAACAACCTTAGGAGGGAGTAAAAAATACATATTCACCTACCCCACCTTATATATACTGATGGTAATCTCATTTCACAACCTCCACTTCATAATAAAGTCATCAAGCATCTTGAAAATCAGCCATTAGATCTTGAAATTGTAAACATAAAAATAGATGGAATCAATCCCTTGATCACTTATAGTGGATCCACTAATATTAATTTACATTTTAAATCCTTTGGAAATATTTATAAATAATGGATTGAAATTTACATATTTTTAGCTACCAAACTATTAGGTAAAACCTTTTGTGGTTATGCTTTAGATTAGTACAACCAATTTAATTCCAAATCTATTTATTTATTAGAGAAATTAGTTACTATATTAAATCAAGAATTTAAAATTGATGATCTTCTTGAAAATAACTAAACCCATTTAATAAGTTTTTGACAAGTAGATAGTAATATTTCCCAAGATTTCAACAAGTATTGGAAAGCCTTAGCTAACAAAGCTAAACATAACATGTCAGAGGATAACATCTTCCATTTGTTTAAAAATTCTATTAATACTAGACTATAATATGGATTCAATAATCTATCCCAAAAATCATTTAAATAATCCATAGACAAAGTTAAATGACAAGGTTTCCACATAAGATAATTCAAGCCTTCCTAGCCAAAACCCAGAACTTGTGTACTTATGAAGTCCTATAACAAAAATGCCATAGATGATGGTGTCTCAGACATATATGAGTTCATTATAAATATCAATATTATTATATGTGGAATATCTTAAAAAGTGACACTTTCCCAACCTATCAAGATAAGTCCCTTCTAGCCACCTCTTTCTACTTCATAAGTCAACAACTATGAAACTCATCACCCTCATTCCCTAGTTGAGATTAGGAAACATCTTCTTAAACCCTCACCTAGATAATTTGATATTTCCAAACCTAGTACTCATTATATGAACCCATTTTTTTTTAGTTTCATGAAAATTGGGGTCACTCCCATGAGACTTGTAAATACATTAAACATCTTCATTTCAATTTCCTACTTGGTTCAAACTTTGATCATGAGGATATGATATGAAAATGGAAATAAGAGTATGTTAAGGTAGAAAAATATCAAAACTCCAAAGTCAAAAATTATTTTATTCACCAAGATAATGTTAATATTATTGTATATTTCAATCCATGTCCTAAATTCCATATACTCACAATCAACCTCCAACCACCGACATTTCTGAAAAAATAATTAACTTACATTCATTTAACAATGCATAAAAATTGGTAAATATGAATAACATGAAGTGTGTAGTGTAGTGTCCTATATTAATCATTATACTCATAAACTTGTATTATTTATCCTACTTAACAAAAATATTAGGATAAATCTCCACACCATTTTGAACACATTAAGCCTAAGTAAATTATCACATCCATGACTTTAGATTACCCAATTACATAAAAATAACCTTATGCATGCATTAAATTTACAATTGTATTAGATAATGTGATGCAATTTACTACATTTATAATTACTATTCCAAATTAATTGGCCAACCCAATGTAGTGTATTTTTACATCACTACTTGTTCTAACTTGTAAGCGAACATAGTGCATTCTTTTATTAGTAGAGCAGATAAAAATGAAATTTATAGCATGATATATTAAATTTACCTAACTAATTATTTTTATACTACACCAAATTGACTAATATAGTCTATTGTGACCAAGACTTTTGAAGTTACTATACCTACTAGGCTAATGCTATCTGATTCTTATCTTTTTGTGAAACCAATGGCATTAGCTAACATGATACCATTGGTTCAACCTACCTCAACTATATCGATAGAGATGATACTACACATTTTATTTCCCAATCAATTTTATATTGAATTAGATTCATCTTTAGCTAAATTACTTTAGAATTACATACCTCTTTTAGAGTTTTATCCAAATCATGTAGGATTCGATGAATGGGAATCTATAAAAGAATTTTTTGAGTTCCCCTCTCAAGTCCCTTTTCCTTATATCATGAGGACTTCCCCATATAATCACAACCAATTAATGTATATTTTAACATGAACATTCATAGACCACCAACTATGTTAAAATAAGTTACCTTTCCTAGTTTTGGAGATAGTATTTAAAAAAATGTGAGGAAATGTCCATCCAAGTTGATGAAACTATCGATTTTTCCATTTGAATAAAATATCCTATTACCTGTAGGAACCCTTATTGAATAATATTTAATGTGGATGTTACTCCCTTGTTCATTAGTGTCTAAGTTGGTGATATTCATGTCAAACAATCTTTGATAGATGAAGGTTCTAACACATGAATCACTTCTATATAAATGGTCAAAACTCTTAGGTACATTGATTTTAATCTTAACTCTACCCAAAGTGTGTGCCAAAGATATGATAAAAAATAAATGCCTCCACTTAGACTCATTTGGATTCATATCGCAGTTCTATGTGTCATGGTTAAATTTTAGTTTATGATCTTTAACTTTCCATTATCATATAACATTTTGCTTGGTTTAAGATTCATCACATTAAGTAAATGGCCTCCTCCACATGCTAGTGTGTAAAATTCCCTCATAAGGGTGATATATAAGATTCAACGTGACACCAATCCTTATAATTTTAAAAAATTCTAAGAGTGAGATGTATTTATAATTATTACCCTTGAACCCTTGCCAAGTATCCCTTTCCAATACTACCAATGCAATAATTATCTAATTAACTCTAGTTGAGGCTACAATGATTAACCTAAGCTTGTTGGAAACATACCACCTAATCACTTAGATTCTAATGAAAATGAGCATGATGAAATCAAACTTATGATAAAAAAATTATACCTAACTTGTAATATCATACCTTATTTGTGACTTAATTATTGTAATAAACTAAATAATGAATTTTCCATTTCTATGATCATTCTTAAGAATCCTACTATACAATCATCTTATAGAGACTTAGTGGTTGGTGCCATTAATACATATATTAATACTCAAGATTAGGATGATAAGTATTCCAATGATAACCCATAATTAGATGGATATTCCCAATTTAAGGATGTAAAAGTCCTCTACTATCATTCTTCTCTTTAGTGCTCATATGAATAAACTATATCTTTTATTGCATTAAATTAATTGGCATTGTTTTCCCTCCTTTTTATTTACCTAGAAATATTCCTCCTTTGTTTAATGTCCATAGTCTAATATGGAGTACATTATAGCTTATACCATGCATACTACTCTAGTTATTTATAATCCTCTTTGGAGCATGATTCTTGTTAGATCCATGATTGGACCATACTAGTTTTCCAAGATTTTAGATCCTTTTAGCTCACTTACTTTAGATATGTTGGTCATATTGATATGACATGCAATGAGGTTGAATCTAAAATAGGTATTAATTTCTTTTTTTCATTTAACATAGTCTATGGTCACTCATATAATGAGTTCATAGCATACAAAATATATCTGAAGAAGTACCAAGTTCCTAAATCTACCACTCTATGTTTTAACAATGATGAATTATGTGATGAGGTTATTATAGATATTATTATGCTTCTCCTCCTATGTAAGACGTGGTACTGCACCTACCCACCTAATAAGATGAACCAAACTATGAGTTTCACAAGGTAATAAGTCACTTATCCAAATAATACTAAGCATACTAGATATTTTTATCACAATAGAAGCTAAAAGGCTAAATTCCTACCATAGATAATCGAACACGTCAGTATAATACTCTTAGGTGTATTTTTAATTTCTATGTCATGAACATACTACTAATATCTTTGATATCACATAGATTCACTTTATCCTAAAGTAACTCAATTTTCTAGTGTTTTGAATATGCCACCACTAAAGATATCACCAACGTTTAGCCTAAATAATTAGAGGTGTATTATATTTGGAACTAGTGTCCTAGATATCATACTTATAGGTGTAGATGTATCCAGTAGAATTTTAATTTTTTTATAATGCCTTCACCTCAACCTTCCTATAAAAATGCACATGGTTCACCAAAGATAGAGGAACAACCTTCCCTAGGACATTTTGATGTAGTTTGAATGCACAAAATAAATTTAAAGAGGTAACCTCTAACATTTTAGGATCGATGACTAATCACTCCAAGTCATGAGTTGTAGGGATGGATAGAACAACTAGGTGGTGGAATAGCAAGATGAGTATGCAAGTTGTTCAATCATGTGTGAATGGGTGAGTGAAACCTAGAATAAAGTTAAAACCTAGTTGATCTAGATGGATGGAACCTATGCCAAAATGGGTAGTCCTAAAAATAAACTCCATAAAATAGAAAGGTAGGGGAAAAAATAAGGATCTATGATTATAAGAGGGGATTAATTTTAGGATGGTTTGTTTATGGATATATGTCTTAATACCAATGTTTGTAGCTAATAGCCATTGCATATGCATATAAACATAGTAAGGTAGACTGGGGAAGAAATGTTATAATAAACTCTAAGGTCTCAGCTAAATCTTGATTTTGTTTAGATTAGATATTGAATACCCTTATTTATAAGATTATAAATCAGACCCTAAAGGTATCTAAGGTAGTTGTTTCTCACACATAGAATAATATATCAAGAAAACACTTTTGTACACTTAGATAATTTGAAACCATCAACCTAATTGCATACAATCAATGATATTTTATAATTATCCAATAGTTATTTCACATCTTAAATAAACATATACCAATAATAACAATATAGAACTTTTCATAGCTTTTTCACACTTCAAATTAATGAATCAAATAACCAAAAAAGTAAAACTAATTAATTACACAAAATTGGAATGGAAAACATATAAACATAGTTGTGTGACAATCAAAAGACTTCTTATATTGATAAATTTTATAAACCTTGAAATAAAAGGATTAAAAGTATAAATAGATTTAGGGAGGGGTCTCCTCATCTTCACAATCAATGCAAAATTCTAAAATTACATGTTAATGATAATTAGAATGAAAGTTATAATTAATGCAATTTATAAAAGTATGTCTAAACTTAGTCAAAATCGAGTCTTTTGAAATTATACTTGGTCTTATTAATACATGTAATGTGTGCATGTTTACAAAATTATTTGATCAATTATTACATGTCCTAGTTACATTATCAATTTACATGCAAAATAAATATAAAAATAACCATGAAAACTAAGGATTACTATTTGATGGAGCCTACATGGTTGAATTGATAGTCATTATAAGGACTATAGTGGATGATGTAGTTGAATTAGAAGACCTAGACATAACTTGATTATTCAATTTCAACTCTTGGTAGTGATTATATCCAATGTTATGTTGCAACCTTATTGCATCCATGTTCAAGAGGGAGGGTATTTTCACCTTAGTGACCTATGCTAGCAGTAAGGCATGTTTTATCTTGGTAGTTATTAATTCCACCCAAAATATATGTACCTTTATGATCTTGTTTATAGAAAATGCTAACTCTTTTTGATTTTATTCTCATGTACATCTCTAGATACTTTTATAAAAATGGCTTTCCTCCTACTATAGTAGCTAATTAAAACTAGCCTTACTTAATAATTTACCTAAAGGATCTTGGGCCTAGGAAATCTTCAACTCATCTAGAATTTGTAGGACTTGATTTTCACACTCTATCAATTTAAGAATCAAGGCTTACATGCTTGATACCGACTCTCTAACTTTGATGTCCTAATGCCCACCATATTCAGAGCATTGGCTACTTCCAATGGTGTCATGAAATCAAGATAGATGAAATCCTTATTGTTTGTATACAGGATATGGAAATTCATTTTATTTTCATCTTGTTTCAAATAATTGAACAATTTTATAGTTTCAACTATGTGAGAAGATAATTCAACCCTCATAGAACCAATAGTCTCTAAAATGTTTTAAATCCCCAAAGTAGCATTTTATACATCACATTAAATTTCCATAGGAACATGAACAATCTATTATTTTCCACTTACCTACTCAATATATTTTTGTAACTATTGACGGGCATCTTATTTTCCCTCATGAAGTTATAACAATGTCTCTATATTTTCATGTAGGTAGGCTTTTAAATCCTCATTATACAAAGATTTCCCAAGTCTCCTAGTCTTTCTCCTTGATAGTCAAAATACATCCTACCTTTCTTCTAATACCAACCCTTTACTAGAATCATATTTTATATTCCTATTTCTAACCTTGTGTATTGTATCTATTGATTTTTCAAAAATAGATCTCATAGTGGGGAGCTTAATTATTTTTAGATTGGGTCTTTGGGAGGCTTAAGCTTCTAGGTTTATATCCCATCAAGGAATTACCATCTAAGTGGCATATACTAATTGAGTGTCCTCAGGATTATTTTTTATCAAAACATCCCCTAAATATTGAATTAAGGACTTTGCATGTAATGGGTCTTCTAATGATGGAAAAATGATATTCGAATAGTCTATGTTTCCAAATTGAGGCATAGGATGAACATCATAAGTGGGATTTTTCTTCTTGAATTTTAAAATGAGAGTAATGCAAGTAGATTGAGTTAAGGTGGAGTAAGGCATAAGAAAACCAAATTGAATAGAATATAGGTGAAATTGGGAACTAGTAAGGGCTCCCCTAGTATTCTTAGAATGTACCTTTTTAGATTTAGGGGTCATAGGGGAAACTATAATTGAAGTAATAGTAGGGGAGGTATAAATAATGTGAGTTATAGAAATAACATGAAATAAATAAATTCTCCCAATAGTAGAATCTATAGGACTAGTGGTAAAAATAGTAACACTAAAAGCAATAGGGAATACAAATTCCAAAGTAACACTAGGACCAATAGGAGCCAATGACACAAAAGTAATATGAGGGATAATAGAAACCATATGGACTGAAGAAATAATAGGCATTAGGGAAATAATAGGAGCAATGTCCTCACCTAATTTTTTTTCTTTATTTGTGTTTTCCCTTTTATTCCTTGAAGACACAAGATTGGCCTTTTTCATCTCCTCATCCTTATATTCAAGCTTAGACTCTTATTGCATTGATGTCTTAGCAAATGTGTCCATAGGGTCCCTAAGAACTCTAGGCTTACTTTTGTAGTAAATTATTGACCTTTTGACTAAGGGAGGAACATGCTAAGAGGAAGTAGGTGTGACACCCATAATATCAATAGCTAAATTCAAAGATGTAACAAGAAGGCTTCAATCTTCAAAATTAGCAGAATCTATGAAAATTGGTTCTTCAACTCTCCTAACTAAACTTGTAGTAGTAGAAATTTTGACCACCTCTTAATCTAACTTGATAGTTGCCATTATAGTTGTTTGTGGCTAAGATGGACTTTACTATGAGGAACTTAACACTACAAGGGCCTCTTCCACCCCCTAATCATAGTTGATGGATATGATCATAATGGGTAGTGTTTTGGAGGAGGTTCCTTAATCTTGTACCTATTAATAATGTTGAGAGGTATAGTAATCTATATTTGACCACCCACCAAGATGTGGGAGTGTATTATGCACCTATATAATTGTTATAGATAGATCTACCTAGATAGATCTCAAAATATCATCCATCAGTCCAACTATTTTTCTTTTTCTATAACCTTGGATTCATCTTTCACATTCAAAAATATAAAATCATGTTTGAATGGTTCATGCTAGTAGTTGATGTATAAACCTTAGATGTGCTTCTAAATTAGGTTGTGAAGATAACAATCCATATGTGGCAAAATACCTAATGAATAGTATTCCTTGAATTCCCAACTTCACTAAAATGTTTTATAATAGTATAATAATACAACCAATCATCAAAGAGGAACTATGAAACAAACCCTTCTTATTATTATTCAAATCCTCATCAATGTTCCACCATTGATGGTAATTAATTTTCTATTTATCCAATTTTTAGGGAACATACTTTGGGAGAGGTAAAAAGGAAACCTTGTTCCCCATTACCATGATTACTATGTAGTCAGGATAGATACTATAATACCCTCTTATCCCTAATTTTTTTCTAATGCTTTATGATATTTTGAGTAAGGGTTTCTCATGAATTACCCTCTAAACTTGAGGGTAAATGTTCTCAATAATTTTGACTATATTCCTCATATAAACATAGATGTGGAATAATTAAAAGTAATCACATGCCCAATTTTTAATACAAATTGGGTTTGGGATCAAGAGAGATCTACTATACATGTAAAAGTTACCCATAAATACATCTAAAAATAGGACATCATATCTAAATGGTCATGCATGGGCATATTTTCCTTATTAAACATTTCCTCCTATAGTTTTGTACTAATTATTTCTGCTAGATTGAATATCATTTATGAGGTCATCAATAATTCTAATAATGAAACCCATTATAGGTGGAATAAGTGGATACTAGGGTGACCATATAACCTATTCAACAAGGCCAACCTAATTTAGACTTCCATCTAGAATTTGGTGATATACACTGGCACCTTGGATTTAAGGGTGATCACTTCTCCAAGAATCATCCATTTCCTTAGTGTGTTCTCAATTATGGTTTTCTTCTTCCACAATTTAACCCAATTTCCATTAATAGTGGCATATTAAATGGGTAGACACAATTACCTCTATAAATTATCCCATAAGATGCAATAAATTACTATTTTGTGGATTATGTGGTGTAGGAAACCACTAAAATTCACCTTCCCTATGAAGAATAAGTTCCTCAGTAGATCGATGTAGGGTATGACCTTAGGATTATCCACTAAAAAATTTAGTTATTAATGTTTTAATGGTAGAAATTATGCTACAAACTATTGTTATCAGGTTGTTAGAGCTTCTTCACATGAATGGGTTTCCACATCCTCGATCATATCCCAAAGAGATGGATAATTTTTATATTCATCATTAAACATGGTAGAATCAAAGACAATATCTATATATTATGTGGAGTCTTTGATAGAAAATCTGGAAGGTGGTAACACTCCTCTGAATACTTTTGATGAAGAAGCCATTGATATTTGGTTCAATTACATAGTTCTAGTATTCAATTCAACTATTTACTTACTTTATGGAAGTAGTTCATGTAATAACATGGATATTTAAGGCTTTGAGTTCTATTGTGAATATAAATTCACTTGAGCTCTTCAATAGTCAATAAGCATGATGTCTCTTTAGAATTCATTCATATAACATTGAGTATTGGATTTTAATTTTAGTTCATGTGCCATTAATGTCCAACATATCCAATATTGTTTTAATCATTTAATTCAAACTTTACACCTTAGTTTGGTGGGTATGAAATGTAATATTTTTATACATTCATAGAAATAACACACTATGGCATTGGATAGGTATCATACTATAACTACATTCACATAAAATTGATTATGCCATGTAACATGCCTTCGAAAGTTGGGTATCAGGATTTGTGTTAAGATCAAGCTAGATAATTATTGTGATGCACCAAATATGTGAAATGTAAAGGTGATGGCTTTGAAAAATAAAATTTTGAACAAAATATCTAAAGACAAAATCCTATAAGAAAAACTTGTAAAGAACATCTTTCATGAACATAACTTTCAAACACTTTATCCAATGACCAAAGTCTTAACATAAATTATAAAATGAAAATTATAAACAAAACTTATGAAATTTAGATTATGAGAATCCAAAGTAATGATAAAATATGATAAAAACTTTCTAAAAACTAAAGATGCAATAAAAAATATGCCATAAACTAACTTTTTTAATAAAAGTTTCAAACAAAAGATATGAAAAATAAAATTACAAAAGTTTGTAATTATCAAAAACCAAAATTTATGAATACATCCTACAAAGAGTAAAATATGAAAAGTTAAATCAAGATTCATAGGTATGAGGACTTGAAATTTTGAATATGATGAAGTATGTGATAAATGTTGTGATAAATAAAACCTGTGAACAAAAAATTTGAAGATCCAAAACATGAAATGCATAACCTGTGAAGTGTAAAATGTTCAAAGTCTAAATGTAAAAAATTGTCTATTCAAAACTATCAAAGACCATTAATAGGTTAATCTAAATAAATCATATAGTTAAGACCTAGATAAAAAATATATTACCAATGTATTCATATTGAACAAAATTCATACATATAAAGAATAAGAATTTTTACAGCTTGAGATTATTTAATACACATAAATTCTAATGGAAATCATTTTTAAATAGAACTATACCCTTCAAAATTTTACTAACTAAGAAATAAAGAGTGGAGGTGTGTTGAATACAACAAATGATGACTCATAAAGGGAATACTCTTGAGTATTCAAGAAACCATAATCTTTGGTTAGCACACCCATATAAAACATGAATCATATACAGTGAGAAAAATTAAACCAAAAATATGAAAGTTACTCCCAATTTATTCATATGACATACTAGCCTTGGTCATACCTTGGATCTATGTGTGATGAAGTGATTTTATGTTACACTTGTCTTGAGTATTTTAGCAAGGACTTGAAATAAAATGTAGGTTTCATTCTGATTTTCATTGAAGCATATTGAAACTAAGGGACCTCTAACATTTATTTACTAACATTAAGGTATCCATATCCCTTATAGAAATACCTTTAATTCCTCCTTCTCTTATTACCTCATATTATTACATGATGTGTGATACATTGATATTATTCATCATGTGAGTCTTTAATCACCTTTAGGTTTTCATTAAATTTGTTGATCACTCTTCAAGTTACATTGGTCCTCTTTTTCTATTCAAGTAAAATAAGGAAGGTAGGAACCATTATGATCTGGTGTATGTGAAAACTTGATTTACCATAATGTTCATGCCATTTATATCCATATTAATAATTATTACCTTAAACAAGTATTAACATGAGAAGTGTATTTGATCCAAAAATAGGATAACAATTTATAAATTTGTATGGAGTAATGAATGTAGCTTTTAAATACCTAATAAAATTATTAAATTATGATATAACCATGGTTAATTTTTCCATTGTATTCCTAAATATTGAAAAGCTCAAACACAAGGGTGTAAAAATTGTGAAAAAAGTAAGTCTATGTGTTCCATTTTATGTCCTTACCACATTTTTTCTTCTTTTAAAACCTTTATTATGGATTCAACATTCATAAACTTAAATATGGATGAAAATCCTACTAAATTAGATATTAGCTTGGTGATACTAAGAGGGGTCAATACGATTGTCACAAAAAATAAAGACGTCTATTCTAGAAAATAAGGAACTAAACTAAAAAAAAGTAAAATGTTGAAAACAAGTAAGGTTAATATAGAAATTATAAAACTACTATAGAGATAGTAAATGATAGAAAACAATAAATCTAACTTGAAAATTAATAAATTCATCCTACTCCTACCTCTACCTCAACACTTATGGTTATTCAGGGACATCTTTAGATGGTATAGCCATGAAGTAGTGCTTTAAAAACTTCCCATTAACTAGTTATGTTAGTCCATTACCTTGGAAGTCACTTAAATAGAAAAAATTACTACCAAAGATCTCTAATACCTGGTAAGGTCTAGTCCATAAGGGGGTAAACTTATCATGTTTCCCTTTTTTCATGGAATTTGTCCCATACAAGTACCAAATCAAATATTTTGAATGATTTAAACTTTGATCCTATATTAAACCACCTTTTGATCAAGTTTTGATGTTTAATAAAATTAAGAAAGGATTCATTCCTTAAATCCTCCATCTCTATTATATCTAATAAATGGAACTCCTCTTTCTCGTTAGGTTCCATGTAATCTTACATAAATTAATATGTTGGTAATTTAAGCATGATTATGAATATTAGATATCACCCATATACTATAGGTAAGGTGAATCCTTGAGGGCATGCTCAAATTTGGTTCAATCTACCTAGAGTGCATATTTAAGTAGATAATTCCATTCTCTAGGTTTGCCTACAACTAACTTTTTAATGGCATCAATAAATTTCTCATTTTTTGATTCAACCAATCCATTTCCTTATGGGTAATGATTGGAAGATGATATGATAGTGATGTGATTATCATGGGACTATTTAGTAAACTTAACTGATTGGAATGAAGGCTCATTGTCACAAAATAAGGAAATGGGGGTACCAAACCTATTTGTGATTTTTTCTTATAAAAAAATGATTACATCTTATGATATAGAATATTTTATGGCCACTACTTCAATCCATTTGGTGTAGTAATTTGTGGCTATGAGCACAAATTTATGTCTAAATGAATAATTTAAGTTGATAACACTGATGAAATCCAAGCCCCACTGAGAAAATGGTCTTCCTTCAATTACAAGATGTAGTGGCATTTATGCATGCATTTCTCTCTTTGCCAATAATTTACATTAATGACATATTTTTACATGGGCATGTACATCCTTGAAGACTATTGGACAATAAAATCCTATCCAATAATATTATGTGTTGTGGCATTTCTAGATAGATGACCACAACCAATATTATGGTGTAGGTTCTCTAGAATATGTTGAGCTTCTTCTCATGATACACATCTCAAGTAGATGCCTTCATAGTATATTCTATAGAGGATTCATTTTTTGATCATGTAGTGAGAAACTTTGACCCTCAAGGATCTCTTTTTCTCTCTACTAAGTTTTGGGGGATAAGTACATGTGAATAAATATTGAATGATATTAGCATACCATTCTCCTCTAGATACTTGGGTTTGAGAGACCTCCTCAATAGTGATGCTTGTGTCAGGCTTAGTCATAAGATGAATGACACCTTGTCCTTTGAAAAATTTGGTAGGATTTATTTTTATGTAAAACTATTACAAATTTTCCATCCATTTGCCTCTGAGCTCTCCTAATTCATCATGTTATAAAGTGAGCTTGACAAAAGGCTCTATCGTGATAAAAATAGTCTTATTTCTCAAGATGTAATGTCTAAATTTCTTTATCACTTTGACTAAAACAAAAATGTATTTATATATCATATATTACTTAAGCTCTACTTCCTTTAAATTCATGTTCATGAACATAATAAAATTCTCACTTTCATCCTTCTTATATGTAATCACCATAGCGATTATGTGATCTAAAGTGAATGAATATAAGAAAAAGTCCTTATTAAAGTCTAGGCTTCTTAACACTAGAGCTTGAGATATGACATTCTTGAAGTATTGAAAATACTTTTGGGCATCCAGTGTCCATTCTACTTTGGCATATTTTTTAAGCATTGAATTCATAGGTTTAACTATTTATACAAAAATTAAGATAAAATATTTCACAAAATTTATATTTTAGAAAAAAGACTTGATCTCTTTATTGTTGTTTGGGAGTTTAGTCTTGGAAATCCCTTGAAGTTAGCCCAGATCAATGATGATCCCATCCTTAGTGATGCTGCATCCCAATAACTTGCCTTTATTAACACTAAATATGTTCTTTTTGGTCTTAAAAAGACTCTAAACCTTCAAAATATTTCAAATATTAACTATAGGTGGCATACATGATTAGTTATCTTCTTTGAGAAAATAATGAGGTCATCCATGTAAATGATTATGCATTTATTTATCAACCCTTGAAATGTGTGGTCTATGTATCGTTAAAAGGTGGTTATTATGTTAACTAGGCCAAAATTAATCCTATCATATGTATAATTATTTAAATTCATGATAAATGTAGTATTCATCTTGTCTTTTGATTCTACTAGTACCTGGTTATATCTTGAAAAACTATTCAAGAAGAATACCATTCTAGAACCACTTACTATATAGATCATATCATCTAGGGAAGGTAGAGGATATTTGTATTTATTATAATCCTTATTTATATTGTTAAAATTGATACAAATTCAAATATCCAAACAAATAATTAATTCATGCACAGAGAGAAATTTTAATCATACAAATATTATATTCTACACACTTTATTATTCATTCGAACATACTTACAAATATATAAGATAATGTTTCCTATAATAAGGGATTATATATCCCTATAAAATATCACCTATAAAACCATAAAACAATATGTGACATTATATTTTTATTCCTAATAATATAATATCAACTATCTAATACAATCTTACCATATTAATCATATGGTTACTAATAACCTTGTAGCTAATATTTACCTCTCAGTAAATCAACCATAGTAAATACTTAACCTTACTATTTACCTCTTGTTAAATACCCAAATTCACACAATATTAAAACTAATCCCAAAATCCCCCCTCATAGTTTTTACCTGGTACAATATATCTCTTTTTCTTACTATAGTGTGGCACCTCCGTGTGCTCATGATCTTCTTTGCATACATGTTCCATCGCACATCTCTTCCTTCACATTCATCTAAAATTTGTTTTCTAATTTCACCAATAACATTCCAAAATGGTTTTCATAGGTTCATCAATAACCTTAAAAAATGGTTTTCTCAGGTTCACTATTAACCTTATAAAATGGTTTTCGTAGGTTCACCACTAACCTTACAAAATGGTTTTCTCAGGTTCACCACTAACCTTACAAAATGATTTTCACAATTTTACCACTAAAATTTCATCATTATTGATAAAATTATTTTTAGATAAAAATTATCCAATGTAAATATACAAAATAGTTTACATGGGAATATTATTCACAAGTGAACATGTATAACTATTATTATTTTTCAAACACATAATAGAAATGAAAAATCACACCACACAAAATGTCACCACATCATTGGTGACTGATGAGAGGTTACTTAAAGACATCCATAAGTCATGTATCCTCCATCCTCTAGTATCTAATATTTCTTACTCAATATTTGGTGAATTCAGTGACAACTTTGGTTCCTTCAGAAACTACATGCTTAGCGAGCTCTATTGACAAGACATGACATATAACTATCTAAATTTCTCTGGATGTAATAACTAAATTTTTATTGTGATGAGAAATATTTCATGGATTTTGATCCAATTTATTAAATATATCATTAATAAAATATTTTATTATACACATACCTTAGCTATAAATATCAATATCCAGGTGCACTTGCTTCAACACCTTAAATTTATAGATATTAAAAGTTTCTTCATTTTGTTCAAAATTTTTCTTATTTGTGTCTTTTATTTTACTCAATTTTTCCATTATGACACAATCCTAGGTGTCCGTTTAAATTTATAATGCATCATTTACAAATAAAGAGTTTGATATTAACTCTTGACACTAATTAAAAAACACAAAAACTCTTATTTTTGATAATGGACAAACAATTGAATAATACAAAAACTAGACTATGTTTTTAACATTTTAAAAATAAAACCAAATAATTTTGACAAATTTTTGATTTTGACAGAGACTAAATAACATAAAAAACTAAATTGACAATTGATCATTATAACTCATAACTTCTCTTATAATAATGATCATTGATATTTAACTTGAACCAACTATAATACTATTTAGATATATTTCCACTATAACAAAATTTAAACAAATTGAGTATTAAAGACACATTGGATATCATTCCATAAATATTATTTTAATGAAAATTAGGGCTTTAAAAACTATATATCCTAATGACACACTAAAAAGATTATAATAAAACTATTGACTTGACATAATGACAAACTACAAAGACTAGCATACCTAAAATGAATACTGCATGTTGTACATGCACAACTCCTATAAACTACCATGGTTGAGATAATACATTATTTGTATGAAAAAATACTAGATAAATCTTAATTTTAACCCACTTGTAGATCATTAGAAAAGATTCTCCACACACATAGAGATCATCACACAACTTTGTAGAGTATATGTGGCTATCATGATAGAATGACATTTGGAAGCTTGATCCACATGAGATGGAGATAATAACATGGCCAAAAAATGCAAGTAAAATGTATTTAAAGGATGCATATATATATCTGAGATGGTGATGGGATCTCAGAATCCATAATGTAATGCAAGTTGAGTTTAAAAATTGAAAATATCTTCAAAAGAATGTGATATAAATTTGGTCGATGATCTCCCTCTTTGATATGACATTGAAGTAGGTCGAAGACTGGTATAAATGATACATATTTATGGCAAACTTATAGCACCTAGAGGGTCAAGAATCTCATTATCATCAGCTCTAATACCATTGTTATGAATTCAAAGATCCAAATAAAGAATTAATTCATGCATAGAGAGTAATTTTAATCACATAAATATTATATTCTACATACTCTATTATTCATTCAAACATAATTACAAATATATAGGATAATGTTTCCTATAATAAGGGATTCTATATCCCTAAAAAATATCACCTATAAAATCTCCAAACTATATACGACATTATATTATTATTCCTAACAATATAATATCAACTATCTAATACAATCTTAGTATTAACCATATGGTTATTAACAACCTTTTAATTAATATTTACCTCTTGATAAATTAACCATAGTAAATACTCAAAGTTACTATTTACCTCTCTATAAATACCCAAATTCACATAATGTGAAAACTAATCCCAACAAAAATCAACACAATCTAATTTTTTCACTCTTTTCTAACTGGAACCAAGTTGGCAACCCAAGTCAAGTGTTTGATAAGGAAAATTGTCCTAGTGTTCAAGACTTCACTACTTCCTTTTAATGAGTGGTTCCAGTATGGTATTAACTAGTCTCTATCTTTATCTAAATGTCTTATGGTATGGATTTAGTGGAATTATATGAGTGATGACCATAGGATTGAAAACCTTCAAGTCTTCATAGGTCCATGTAATCACATATTTATATTAGATGAGTAAATATTTAACCCCTTGTCTTGTTAGGTTATGGAGCTAAAAGCTTCACTGATGCAGACATGGAGGAGGATGCTGAGTGTCACAGTCACCGGCATCAGTCAGGCCAACTGACATCGGTTAGGTGTAGACAGGAAGCTACTGACATTGGTCAAGGATCGGCTGATGTCGGTCATCTCCAGGTAGATAGGGACTGATGTTAGTCACCTGTGTAGTTTTAGAACTGCTAGTTCATGAATAGTTAGTTAACGAATCAGTTGTTTGCATGTTGAAAGGCTAATTTTAGTCTTGATCTGTGGATCTAATTATTGTAATTGGATGTCTAATTATTTTTTGCATGAGATTTATATAATAGACTCATGGGCTATATTGTAATTTGGGCTAGTTGAGTAAGAGCAAGGTTAGCTCCTTCAGAGTGAAGAGAGAAAGGTGTGTTCCTCCTAGTTCCATAGGGGTGCCGAGTGTGTATGATCAGGTTGGTTTGTAGGTGTGCAAGATCAGGTAGAAGATCCACTGGGGTACTGGTTTGAAGAATCAGAAGGGTTCTTCATGTGTGTAAGATCTTGGTCAGTAGGTGTGCAAGGCCACATTTGGAGATCTACATGTGTAAGTAAGATCATTGATTTATAGGTGTGTGTGTGTGTGTGTGTGTGTGTGTGTGTGTGTGTGTGAGGTCAAAGGAGGTCTACAGGGTAAAAAGATCAAAGGTGACAACAACATATCAAGGAGCAAGATCATGTGAGATCTACTTGGAGTATGGTGTGCACTCGGTCATGGAGTGCATGGAGCACTTATGTACTGGTAGTAGCAATACTGACTGGTGGTATTGGTAGTAGTGATACTGATTGGTTGGAGGTGAACAACAAATCTATGTTTGAGTTGTTGTTGGGACCATAATTGAGAGAGTGAGCTCTTGAAGAGATTTATTGTTTATGCCCTAGAGGTGTGGGAGCCCTAGAGGTGTGTAAGGAAGAAGACTGTGGCATCTTATTTGTTGTATTTCCTTCTGGAAGAGTATTAATACAATTGGGTATTATCTCTCATATTCTGTGTTATTTCTGAATTCTAGTTACTTGTTACTTCTGGTTAAATTCTACATTTAGTTGCTTGTACATGGTAATCAATTGTGCTTCCTAGATCCTAACAAGTGGTATCAGAGCATGTTTGTTGCATTAGATTCCTGACATGTCTTTCCTTAGGGGTGAAATTGAGACCAATGTTGACATATCCTAGATCACTCTCATCCCCTAAATTCTCCTTATTAAACTTGGATTCATTGACTTTGGGTTACCTCAACTACTGAGCTTGGGGATCCTTATCAAATGTTCTCTCTAAAGAAACCATTCCTAAAGGAAGATAATTTTTCGTGAGTTGAATAACTCCTCCTAGTTACTCCTAACCTAGATAACTAATTTATTTATCATAGATGATTTGGGATTCAAATTTTTCTAAATTATTCAAGAATTGGATAATCTATTGATCATCGCCAAACACCTAAATTTGTTTTATGTTTAAGAACTGATGGGTAGTGCATTCATTTAATAGAAAACCTTTGTACATTGGACTCCTATAATTATGATAATTTGGTAGCTAAAGCATCTAGTGAGTCAGTAGCTTGATTCTATTCCTTAAGAATAACTACTATGTTAAATGCCTCAAATGACTCAATAAAATCTTAGGCATGGTATTTGTATCTTTTAATATATGACAATTTTTAGTCATATTTGTTTATGACTTGATTAATCACCAATTTTAAATCCCCATATATTATCAATTCCTTGACATTGTTCTTGAGAGTGAATTATAATCCCAAAATTGTAACTTGTAAGCTACTATGTATTCATTACATAGTGGGTCAATTAGTTTAATACCAATTATTGACCCCTACTTGGATTTTGCACCATCAAAATGGAGAGTACATAATTGGGAAGGTCCCTAGATTTTTGGCCTTTGCACCTCATTTTCTATGGTAAAGGTATAAACCCCAAGATTAGGAGACTTATAACTTAATTATTCATTCTTATAATTATATTTAGTGATGGGATACTTCATTATTAGTTCTCAATCAATTTAAATTTGATTTGTAATACCTCTCCAAGGTATCTAAATGTGATATAAATTTATTTCTACATACCTATCTAACATCTTTTACCAATCTCTTCTTCATAGTAGTCTATATCCCTATGGTATATATACCATGAGTATGTCTATAGTCATATTCACAAGTTTCTCAAATGTAAATTAAATGCATACATCATTTAGCTCTCCATCCATAGGTACCACTATTTTATCCAACTATGAAACCATCCTCTTAGATGGGCTTGGAGTTAATCTAAGCTTTTGGAAAATAGAATTTGAAATTATAGTGGTTGAAGCTCCAGAATAAACGAACAATTATGTATATTATTACCAAATTCTTTGATAGTTAATAGGAAAGGAGGGACATCTAGCTTACTATTGTATATAATATTGTATGAGCATATTTTGACTTCTTTGCAGTAAACTTCCATATAATGGACCTCCTTAAGAGCTCCTTCCATTTAGTTATCTGATCTAATTCATGAATAATGATGTTTGAATTTATATTATTCATGTTCTCAATGATGTTTTATCATCTTTTTCTCTATTCTTCCTTATTCAAAGGATGCTCATTTCCTTTTAGGGGAGGTGGATTATTATCAGCATTTGGATTCAGAGGGGAAGTCATATTGTTTGGATGAGTAGATGTAGTGAGGGGTTATTTTTTATTCAAATTATAATTGATCCTATATAAATAATAGAAATCATGTATCTAATATGAGTTATATTATGACACATTATCATATTCACTTTGAAATGGAAACTCATGAGTTTTAAAGACCATAGTTGTGCTTAATAAATTAGTATCATAAGGTAACTCTAGTGGATTGTTTATTAGATCTTATCTCACCATATCACTCTAGAATATGTCAAACAATACAAAAAACTCAACATATTAAATCTCACCATGCTATGATGTGTTATGAATCCTAAACCAACTGGGTATAGTTTTTTTCACTATGTTTATTTTTGATAAATTATTGTCTTGCTATTATTTCTCATTATTTACAAACTTGCTAAAAGGCCTGTTATATCTTTGAAATAATTTTTTTATTATTGTTCATGACAATAACATTTATTACATCCCTCTAAATACTCAAGAAATCATTGATTTGATTTTTAACCATCCTTTGTATAGAATCTAATTCTGCTTTGGTGGAATCTACACTCTAGGTAACTGCGGTCTTGGATCAGAATTTTTTTTGACTCTGTTGTTGACCATTCATTTGTGTAGACTTATTCAATAAGCCATAATTATGATTGATTTATGTTTCATCATGGGATTAATTTATATAATTATATTTTTTTTAATGATGGAACATTTTGATTCACATGAGGCATTGGTTTCAAAGATAAGAAACCAACATTAAGGTTGGAGTGCCTAGTATTTGAGGATTTAGCTACCTGTCAATGTTTATCATTTTTTCATAGGCTAGTGATAGAGTGTTATCAATAGTAGATATTCACAAAAATATTTTAGAAATTAGATCTAGGTAATTTTTTTATATTTTGAGTTCTAGTATTATTGGTGGTTTATGTGCATCACCTAACCAAGTGTACATATTTTAAAACCTTGCATTAAAAGTTTAGATTGACTCATTTGGCTCCTTCTTCATACTGGTGAAATGATGATACACCACACTTAAACTAGTAACTTGTCTACATTGGTCATTAAAAGCGATTTGACATGAGTTCCATGAAGTAATCATGTTCTCTTTAAAATTAAGGAACCAATCATAAGTAACAAGCTACAATGCGAATGATAAAATCTTGCATACAACATCTTCATGAGTGGCATTCATAGTATTAAAATAGATTTGAAAGACTTTATATGATCATGTGTTTTTCTTCCTCCTAAAAGGGGGAAAATAAGGTAGATACTTCTCTATATTCCTTGGTAAATAATGCATATCTCTTAATAATGCAATGATAGATCCAACTAGCCAATGTTGATCTATATGAGGATTAAAGAGATGAAGGTTTCTCATTTGGGAATGTGTCCTGACCTGGGGTATAGTGGGAATAACTAGTGTATATGTAGGCCTTTAATGTATTGAAAAAGGTGGAATGAAAATATTTTTTTGGGGTGTAGACCTAGTTACTCTATTAGGTGTCTCTAGTGAAACTCATATTTAGGGGACAATCTTATCTATGGAAAATTACATAGTGGTTCCACCCCTCCTAGCATGAGCCTTCTTTTTTATTGATATAGTTTTAATGTACAATAGGAATATAATTAGGTAACCTATAATGTCTTATTATTAGTGACTAATCAATCTAAAGCATGGGTTACATAGATGGGTTAATTAATTGGGTGGTGGAATAACATGTTGAGTATGTAAGATATTCAACTATGTGTGAATCAATGAGTGAAACATAAAAGAAAGCTAAAACCTAGTTGAGTTGGATGGATGACACCTATGATATAATTTTTAGACCTTAAAAGAAACACTAAAAGAGGGAAATGTAGGGTAAAAAATAAGGCTCTATGATTTCAAAGGTATTAATTTTAGGCTCGTCTATTTATGGATAAGTGTCTTAATACCAATGCTTACAACTAGTTGCTTTTGCACACACACATACAAACATATTAGGGTAGTTTGGGGAAAAAATGATATAGTAAACTCTAAGTTCTCAAATAAACATTATTTTTGTTTAGAGTAGCTATTGCAAACACTTACTCAAAAGATTATAGGTCAAACCAGAGAGGCATATAAGGTAGTTGTTGCTCACACCTAGAAGATAATATAAAGAAAACACTTCTAGACACATAAAGAAATTGAAATAGTCATCTTAATTGCATACAATTAGTGACATTTATTATTGTCTAATAACTAATTCACATCTTCAATTAACATATATCAGTATTAATTAAAAGGAACTTTTTTAGCTCTTACACACTTCAAATTACTAAATCAAAAAACCAATAATGTAAAACTAATGAATTACATAGAATTGGAATGGAAAAAAATCAACATAGTTGTGTGAAAATCAAAAAGCTTATTCTTATATTGATAAATTTTCTAACCCTTGAAAACAAGAGGATTTTAAGTATAAATAGATTTGGGAAGGGGTCCCCTCACCTTCCAAATACATACAAAAGTCTAATATTACATATTAATTATAGTTAGAACAAAATTTATAATTAATGTAGTTTATGAATGAATGTCTAAACTTATTAAATATTGATTCTTTTAAAATTATACTTACTCTTGCAAAGACATGTAATGTGTGCATGTTTACAAAACTATTCAATCAAATATTATATATCCTAGTTACATTGTCAATCTACATGTTGTAGACACCCAAAACTGGCCACAACTAGCCTTGAATTTGACTTCAGACCAATTTATACCAACCATTACAAATTAAGCCTATGAATTAGTGAACATCCAAAATTTTCTTGTGAATCATTCATCAAAGCTCAAAACCATGTTGAGGCATCCTTATTTGTGGTACTATCCCGTATGTAATAATAACCTCTCATAGATTCATCCCTAACATAACACCTATCAATTTGGCATATGGACCTATTAAGTGGGGCACTTCCACAATTAAATCTTGAAAGATCTAAAAGGCTAATAAAAATTAATTAAATTAATTATTCAAGATTAAATGCCTAGTTGAATTATCCATTTGAAATTAATGAATATATAACAAAGGAAATATCATAAATTAAAATATCCTAGACTTTCATTATTATCTTTATGATTTATCAAAATATCCTAAAATGTCTAAATTGAGAATTATGACTAGTAACTGTAAGTCATAAATGCATGACATTTTTTAACTCAACTAGAGTTAGTCTCAACTCAGCCTTCTAACTTGAGAACTATGAATAATAACTTAAAGCCATAATTGCATGATAAATTTTAACTCAAATAGAGTTATTATCAACTCAACCTTCTAAGTTGAGAGCTATAACTAGTAACTAAAAGTCATAATTGCATGACAAATTTTAACTCAACTCAACCTTAAATCATCTTGGGTAAGAGTTAATTCATAAATCCATAAATACAAGACCATGGCCATTCATTTTTAAGATCTCATAATCCAAATTTATAATACAAATTTAGAGAGAGACAAAAAGCTTGGATATTATAGAGTTTTAATGTAGGATTTGCTCTATAAGCCTCATAAAATTAATATTACCATGCCCAAATCTTAAGTCAAGTAACAAAAACCAAGCCAAGGTGCCAAGGAGAGAAGGAGACAAAGAACCTCAATTTAAAAAGACTTATTGATGCACAAGCTAAGCAGGCCATTCAATAGATCCATTTAGAGTTCCCAAGGAAGGTCAAAAAAGTTATCTCTTTTATGTTTTAGTTGTGTTTTCATGTAGTTTTTATTACCTAAGCTCTCCATAGTATCTGGGCTAGAGGTGTTAATATTCAATGTGATTTTTTAATTTATTTTATGAGACTAACATGATACTAAACTCCCCTCTATGTATTCCTTATTTACATAATGGCATTCCTGGTGGGACAAATAATGAGGTGGTTATAATGGGTTTTAGTGTGTTTTATTAGGATTTTCTATTTTCTTACTAAAAATGGATGATATGGAGCTAATAATTTTTTTTATTCACTATTTTGATCTGATTTTTTTAATTGAGGTGTGCCTTGGACCTATTAACAACCTCAAAATGTTTTGTGAAGAAATGGTACATAGTTTGGAACTTATAATCAAAACACTGACTGCCACTTTAATTTTTTGTATTCCTACTAAAAAAATCTATTAACATGGCTCTCATTTGTAATACATGTATTGTTATTTCTAATTTTTTGACATGTTACTACTAGTTTCATCTTAATTCTCTCAAAATTTCATTGAAATATGATTTGTATTTTAGAAGTGATTTTTTATTAGATTGGTTAAAACTAGGTTAAGGGGATCCATGCACATATAAAAGATACCAAGAGATAGATATGAATAAATATAAAAAAAATATGGAGAAGAAATAAACTCAATATAAAAACACCCACCCACCATAAAGACACTAAACTTTAGCCAAAATCCCAATAAAAAAAATAAGGTAGAGAGAAAAATGGCTAGTTAGATTTAGAATAAATGACTAGTTTCTTGGCCACTGAGCTTTCCCATTTGGTGTTCACTTTCCCTCTAGTGTGGTTGCTCACGTACTATTTCTTATCATAACCCTTCCTTTTGTGTTTTAGGCTAGAAACCTTGGCTCCTTCCTTCTGTTGTTCAAGCTACCTATTATTTTTCACCTCTTCATTCTGATAATATTGTTGACCTATGGGGTGAGCTCCTTAGTACTAATATGATCTTTTCCAACCTATGTATTTGCCAATTTGAGACCCAACATATCTTTGAGATTATCAAATTCCTTCATGATCTCATTATAGAGTAGTTTCTACATTGTAATTTTAGTAGATAGCTTACCCATTGAATGCTTAATAACCTCCTTGTTCTTAGGATTTAAAATCCCTCATCCCCTACTAGAGATATGGGACACATGAATGGGGATGATCCTACTGATGCCTCTTGACTTGGATTCTCCCTAAGAGGACTTACCTCTAACTCCCTCAAGTTATTCCTTACCATATTTTTTGGCATCAAACTCAGTAAAGAATAAAAAAAAAAATTGGGAGACTGATAGTGTACCCTTTGAAATGATTAAATAAGAGGAAGTGGTGGGAGAATAAAACCATGTGTTTACCTTCTAAAGTAATAAACTTTATGATTTGTAAACAAAAATCTTTTAGTGACTATTTATTTTTTCTAAATAAATGGCCGCTAAAATAATTATATTTTTTAATCCATAAACTATTTTTTGTTAAATTTTTTTATAGGTGGTGTGCATTTTTTTTATTTTTTATTTTTATAAATTTCATCAAAATATAACTTAAATTTTTTATATATCATTATTTTACTAACTATCCCTTTTATTTATTAATTTTTATTTTAGTTATTTTCTAATTTTGTTTTAAGTTTGCAATTTATTTTTTCCTAACTTGAAGGTATTCGGTATTTGGGAGCTTTCTAATATTTTGACTTTTTAGGTTTTACAATATTGACTAAAATAAAGAAAATAACAAAGCCTCTAACAAATTATAGGTCCTAAGGTGGAAAAAGCAAAGTTTGAACATGGTCAAATCTTATACACATTTTATCTAGTGCCTAAAATAAACCTAGTTCATTTTCATGCCTTAGATGTTTTCAAAGTTTTATAGGTTCTTCAACAAATGTCAAGGGCATTAAACTTCACAACACATCTCATTTTGGTGATTAAAATCAACTCTCACACTAGATAAATGTTCTTAAGGGTTTTATTTTCATTTATTATTTGTTAAAATTATTTATTTTAGCAAAATGATTGATGCGTGTATGCTCTCCCCCATCCCCTTTAGAGAACTTGAGTGACCAAAAGTGATAATTATTTACCTCAATTTATTTAGTCCAAAATCATGAAAAGAACATCATTGAGACCCTCCCAAAATTTGTATGGTTTGGGTGATCCAAATACAACCCCAAAGTCTTTTCACTTATCTTTTATTTTCATGCTTTTTGGCTTATGAGTGTTAGCTCACTTCTCACTCACAAGTTATCTAGGGGTGCATTGATCTAGGGTTTCATATCCCAACATTGTACGAATCCTACTCTATATTAGGTATATAGATTATGGTATGGATACTATGATTACCAAGGGGTTGAACATCTAGTCTCTCTGATCATAATGAAAACTCAAGTTAGGTCTAGCTAACCAAGGGATTCCACTATGAAGTACATGGATGAAATTGTTATGTAAAGGGATAAACCCTTGCATAATAAGTTATCTAGTATGAACTCAATTGATGTGATTACATATCTAGTTTTAACCACACTTGAGACCATCTAGAAATATGCAAAACCTATAGTTTTATATAACCCTACTTGATGTGGACATACTATTGATGCAGGGTGAGTATTATGAAGTTCCATGTCACTGTAAAAACCCTTGAAAGAAGAGGGGGATTAAAAACCTTACTTTTCATGAACTTCTACTTTTTGGATTAACAATTAAAATCTTCTAAAGAGTAAGTATATAGATTAAATTTGATAGGATGATGCAACTTTATCAATTATAGGATATAAGACATTATACTCTAGTGTGTGATCATAAGAATTTGATAATAGAGAGGAGGTTAGTCTTGTATTAGTCCAAAAAATAATGAAATTAATACACTAACATGATAACATCTCTAGCTTAGATCATAGGGGGAGCTTAATAAATAAAACTAATGGAAAACACAACTAAAATGCAAAGAATAAAAAATTCCTTACCTTCCTTGAATTCTCCAAAAAATTTGTTGTGTGGCTTTCTCAATTTTGGATTCAAAGAGTACTTAGAAATAGAGTTTGTGTATCTCCTTATCTCCTTGACACCTTGGATTAGTTATTGTTTCTTAGCTTAAGATTTAGGCATAGTAATATTACTTGTATGAGGTTTATAGAGTAAAATACTACATCATAACTCTACAATATCCAAGATTTTATCTCTCTCCAAATTTTTATTATAACATTGGCTTATGAGAGCCTAAAAATGAATTGGCATGGTATTTTATTTAAAGATTTAGGAATTAACTCTCACCCAATGTGAGTTAAGGTTGAGTTGAGTTAAAAGTTGTCATGTAATTATGATTTTTAGTTACTAGTCATAGTTCTCAAACTAGAAGGTTGAGTTGAGATTAACTCCAGTCAAATTAAAGTTATCATGCAATTATGAATTTCAGTTATTAGTCATAGTTATCACCTTAGGTATGTTAGGATATTTTTAGATATTTTGACAACTCATAAAGATAATGACAAAAGGCTTGGATATTTTAGAATTTCATTTTTTATATATATTCTTTAATTTCAAATGGATAATGCAACTAGTAATTTAATCTTGTTTAATTTATTTAATTGATTTTTATTAGTCTTTTAGTTCTTTCAAGATTTAATTAAGTGTGCAAGTACCTCACTTAATAGGTCTATAAGCTAGATTGATAGTTGTGATTCTAAAAGGTGATTAGGGATGAATCCATGAGAGGTTTTTGTTTTAGATTAAGGTAAAAGCAGGTTTTAAAGGGGCCCCAAAACCCTATTACAGAAGCAATAAAGATAAAACGTTTACAAGCACCAGGAGAAGCATTCCTGAAACCTACTAAGAAGTAGCAACAACCTATGGTTATACAAGGATGGCCTCAAGATTCAATTACATCCAGCCCTCTAATTTCCAAATAATAGTTTAATAACTATTTTTTAGGGGTAAAATCTAGAATTATTGCCTGTCTTCCATCAACTATATTCTGCTTGCTTTCTAGCTCTCTGATTTTTCTTATGGGTTTTCTTCCAGGTTTGTCTGGACAGCCAACATCTGCTTTCACTTTTGAATTCTGCTCCTCTTTTTCTAGATTTATCCAAAATAGAAGCACTATTTTTTGCCTTCATTTGCTAGTCTTTTTTGCTGCTTCTGGTTTCTATTCCTTTCGTATTTGTCTTCTTTTCAGCCCTTTTCCTTTGGTTTGGAAAATGCTTTAAATTTTCTCCTTTAACATTCATAGGAAGCTCTTCCAAAGGCAATTCATTGTCAACCTGATTCTTCATTGGCTGAGAAAGAAGAGGAACTCTCTCCTTTAATTTATTTCCTGTATCAGCCAAAATTTCTCCTTCCTCCAGCACTACTTTGCTTTCTGCCTCTCTCTGTAGATCCTCTACCCTTTGGTATAGAATGATTTCCTTTGATAAATCTATCAAATCTTCTTTGCTATGTGTGGGTACTGTGGTTTCTGATTGCCTTCCCTTCCCTTCTGTCTCAGAATTTTCTATATCTCCCCAGCTGTCTTCTATCTTTTGATAGCCAACAATTTGTTTAGTTAAATCTATCAACTCATCTTTCCTTTGTTCAGGATTTGTGATTTCAGATTGCAGCCCATATCCTTCTTGCTCAGAATTTTCTTTCTCCACCACAGACTCTTCATCCGCATCTGATTGTGGATCTTTTGATTCTTCAATAGGGATCTCTTTCTCCTCCTCAGCATGCAGTACTTTAATATCTTCATTCTTCTTTAGTTCTTTTTGATTGTTTTCTTTAGTTATCCATACTTTCTTGTGTTGAACCTTGTTCTTCCTTTCATCCAAAACACTACTTGAATAATATTTCCTTTTGTAAGGACAGTTTGTGATGAATCCATGAGAGGTTTTTGTTAATTACAATAAGATACCCCAATTAGGGATGTCTTAATATGTAACTAAAATTTGATGAATGATGTATATTCAAATTTGGGACAATCAATAATTCTTAGGCTTAATTATTAATGGTTTATAAGAATCAATCTAAATTATGGTTGAAGGCCATTACTGGCCAGTTTTAAATCTCTACAGTTCGCCCCTATTTGGAAAGAAGTTTCACGATATAGGCATAATAATGTATTTTCAAATAATGAAATATGACATTAAGAATGAAAGAAGATAATGTTTGAAGAAGCTTCAGATGATTTTTGGGAAGCCTATAACGATGCCCCTTGAGGGAGTGCCTAACACATATGATTGATGGATGGTCCTTTAAAAATAAGTAATAATAATAATAATGAAATTAACCCATGGGTGAGATTAATCCAATTGAGGTTATGATTACATGAATTGATTTAAAAATAAGTATTGATTTTCCCATAGGTGGTTATAATTAGTAACGAAGGTTGAGACACTAATTTTCCCAAAGGAAATTTTAAATAATGGCACAAGCATATGCCCAAGTTAGAGTGGATGAGTAGAAATAATGATTTACCCATAAATATTTATAATCATTAAGATGATCTAGATTGAATAATGATATTTGATAATGACCTAGTAGGGTAGATTGGAAAGCATAACTCAATGATATAAACTATTGCATAGATTAAAAATGAGTGGGAATAAATGTAGATGAAATGGTCTAATGACTGAAGAAGTCATAAATAACTAAGCACACAAGGATGCACAAAGTGATGAAAGAGATGGTTATAAGAATAAGATATTGATTAATGTGAATGATTGAGTTATACCTATCAATGTAGAGATGTTCATCCTTATTAGCATTAATAAAACTATAATGTTCAATAGGTTGATTTGATCAAATGGGTGGGAAGATTTTCTAAGGGTACTAAGGATAATTCTCTATGGCTCCATTGCTTGTAAGACTTCTTGAGATAATTTTTATTATAGCACGTGATGGTAGGCATCATGATATACAAAACCATAATAAATTGGATTAAATGTACATAAGGAATGACTCTCAATATAATACACAATTGAAAATAATGCACTAATGATAAAAACCATGATGGTAATGTTGACGTATGAATATGGATGGGCTCAAGAATAGTGCACAAGGAATCACCCAATGAACACATTAGACTGAGTCAAGGCATAATACTAAAATCAAATAAATAGGAAAGAAAATAAATAAGAAATCAATTAAAAAAAAAAAACAAACATAAAACAAACACATAGAAATCCTAAAAATAGAAATCATCGTAAAAATTGATTTACCCCAATAGGGCAAATCAAGGATGACTGACTAGGCTTAAATAGGACAAATATTTTTAGATTTTGAAATTTTTGGAATTTTATAAATGTTATTAATGTTTTTGGAATTTTTGGGGTATCATAACTCATTATATATTGATAAGATACCACTCACAAAATGGTAAGAGTGTGGCCTAAGTTTCTCTTAAAATGGCCAGAGTGTATGGAAAGGAGGGACTAAGCTGAACTCAACATGAATTGAGCATTACCTACATAGTTCCATTTGGACCTCAAGTCACAACAATTATACCAACATAAAAGGTGGTGATAGTTGATTAGGTCATAATAATTTCACAAATTTAGGAAAATAAATAAGGCAAATGAGAATAGTAATGGAAAGGGAATGTGGCAATGCATGGAAAAGATGTTGTTCCTAATTTTCCCATAGGTAGTTATAATTTAAGAAATAATGTCATAGGTAAGTGATACTAATTTACCCATAGATGGTTATAATTATTAACACAAGGTGGGATACCAATTTACCCATATGTAGTTATAATCGGTGGCACTAGTCAAACATGAATGAAAGATAACTTACCATATCTAATATCACACTACTTTCATAGACTATTATTTAAAAACAAAATTCCAAAACTATTGAAAATGGATAAAAATCCCCTCATAAAAGGTGTGAGAAGAATAAAAATAAACAAGATCAAAAGGGTTGGGTAGGGTGGCTAAAAATAGGCTTTGGTTAATAATAATGGTATGATGGGACAACATATGGTATGGCATTGTTCAAGGATGATGATGTTATGATAATTGGATATAATGGTGATAGGGTTTCTCCCAAGTGATAAGGTACGGTAAATCATAGGGTATGAAACAAAGACAATAGGAATGGAAAAGTACAAAGGCATGGTAAATGGAAAGGCAAAGGTATGGTTTTTGGAAAGATAAATGGCAAATGAAAATAGAAAGGTAAATGGAACATGGAAAAGGTGAGGTATGGTTTTTGGCCAAGTGGGAAAGGCATGGTTTTTAGTTTTGGCCTAGGTGAATGTTTCTAGTATTCCTATTGATTTGGAGATGCATGTCCTAATCATCAAATGAGACAACCAAAATAATCAATAATGTAGATTACTAGCCCTCATCTCATGTGAATAGCTACTCTATCAAGAAACTACTACAAATTCAGATGTCAAGAATATTGTTTTGATCTTCATTGGTATTTGATTCTATTTCCTTAAAACTTCGAGACAAGATATCTTTGTAATATCTATAAATAAAAGTGCAGCTAGGGATGGTAAATATAGATAAATATTGGATGATAGGTCTTATTTGGCAATGTAAAAGTGGATGATTATGGAATGTATAATGGTTGGGAAAAAATGAATATTAGGATTTCTAGGCAACATAATGTTGTTAATTTTGTATTCAACATAATTTTGGTTATGGTGGGAACAAATAATTTTGAATATTCTCTCGATAGGACTATCAAATGTTTTTGGTGTTTAGGTATAAGAGTAGCTATCATATGATTATGTTGTAGATTGGAAGGTGTATTAATGTTATCTTTTATAATTTTTTTTTATCAAGTATTGAATAACTTTTGTGCTTAGCTATTGACACCTCAATGAGGTTTTTACCAATGAAGTTGTCTTGATTGTCACATAATGCCTCTCAAATGGTTTCACTAAGGAATATTGAATTTTTACTTTGATTATCTTATAACACCTCTAAAAATGTTTTACTAAAAGATGTTGAGTTTGGAATTTAAATTTCCCCTTAGCACCTTCTAAAAGGTTTTAGTATGAGATTGTTATTCTTTTGCATGAATGTGGTCTTAGTTCCCTTTATATTATTTAATTGATATGTCACCATGGATGTAGTGTAACAAGGTATGATTTTATTGGTCCCAATCAACATTTGTGGGAGGTGGAATGTCAATATAATGGCTATGTTGGGTGGTGATAAGGGCATGTGGAATGGAAATGTAATAGAAAGAGGTCACATGATCCTCATATAAGATACTAGGAAAACTTATGTTGATGCTAAAATAATCATCCTTGAAAACCATGAAAGGATCACAAATGTATTTAAATTGATCTAAAAGGCATGCATACCCAATGTTATAATATCCACAAATGTATTTTGATTCCAAAGTTGAGTCTGACTCAAGGGACTCTGAATCTGATGTTGAGACTAATGTTTATTTTACTTGTGATGCTAAATTTGATATCAGTTCAAGAATAAAACTTGATTATAATTTTGATCTATAATGGATGTTATTACAATTATTTCTTGTTGAATTTTTAGATTTGGATAAGTAATGACTTATGATGACATAATGGGTTTCACAAAGATTAGTTTGTCAAAGTGAGAATCCTTCACGAGGGAAAAAATATCAAGAGAAAACTCCTTAGAGATTTATTTTTTAAATGGAGGCTCTTTTAAAAAAGGCATATGGTAGAGATAATGCTTTTCCTAAAGGTGGTTATAATCATTAAGAAGTTACTCAATAAAAATTAGCTCATCAAGGTGAAACTCCTCGATAATATGTATAGTAAGAGGTGATTCATCATGAGTTGACTTGTCACAAATAGTTGGTTAAAAAACATTGCATATTGGTTGGTTATCTTGGCCTTGGTTTATAATTAGCTATAAAATACCAATTTTGATTATATATTGGTCTTCAAATTATTGTCTCAGTTAGAGAGGTACTTATTGGCTTGGTTGGGGCTAGATAATTGGCATGGGTTTTCTAAAGTAGGAAATAGTTGGTAATGGATGAATAATGGTTAATGGTAAGATAATTATAGGATTAATAAAGTTTGGTTTATGGCCTAGGATAATAGCTATTACCCATCTAGTTATGATTATAGAACTTTGTGGTAACAAGCTACCATACTTAGAAGGGCCTAAAATGGTAATGGTAGGGAATTATAAAGCATGGTTTTTGTGAGCCAAAGGACAAGGTCTTAGGATAGAAATGGTAGGGCCTTGTGAAGCTGGGTGGCTCACACAAGCCAAAGGATGAGGTCCTAGTATAGAAATGATAGGGTGTTATTGAGATTGATTACTTACACAAGCCAATAAATGAGG
Organism: Torreya grandis; assembly: GCA_037957365.1. Classification (NCBI taxonomy): domain Eukaryota; kingdom Viridiplantae; phylum Streptophyta; class Pinopsida; order Cupressales; family Taxaceae; genus Torreya; species Torreya grandis. The sequence goes on from JARHVA010002626.1 coordinate 2,435,012, forward strand.
TCCTAGTATAGAAATGGTAAGGAATTATGGAGCTTGATTGCTTGTAAAGATAAAGTATGAGGTCTTATTATGGTAATGGTAGTTGTTAAATGCTTTGGATCTTAGTTATTTGTATAGTTTGAAGGAGGGTTAAAGATATATATGGGGGATAAGATGGTCATAAAAGGGTGAGCATCATGCATCAACCAACCAAAATAAGGCACCATTGAACATGATGTTTGACTTTGTCTCCCATATTAAGGATTGTAAGGAGGATATGAATGTATTTACAAACCAATTCTTCACCATAGGGGTCTTGAAAAAAGTCAATTTGTGCAGTTATTCTATCATAACATGGATTGTACATGGCTCTACTATGAGTATATTGGGACATATTCAAATAAATGAAGAATGTTTCATGGAATAATGCCTAGAGTTATATAAACTCTTCAAAACAATGTCTAAAGGACAAATGGTTCAAACTTGGTCTAACCCTATCTAGGGGAGTTGCCTCTCCAAATTGGTCTATGATAAAACTTGGTGTAAAACCACCTAATGTCAAATGTCCAATGTTAAATGTATCACACAAAAAGTTTAAGCATTTAAATGACAACCAAAAGTCCAAACTCTAGGTTCAAAGTGTTATAAACAAGTCTAATCTAAATAGACAAAAGTTGCTAGGTCTTTTATCCAAATGTGGTGTCAAAAGATGGGTTCAAAATAGGCATGTGCTAGAAATTTTGTAAAACAAGCATAAAATCTAAACTTTAAACAAAAGGATGATTTATTCTAAAAATTTTGAAACACTTTGGCATAGACTAGGCATTCAAATTTAGACATTAACTTGATCAAACTAGTATGAGGCACAAAATAAAAGGCACTTGAGGATAGACTATTTTCTCCCAAATGATATTACAAACAAATATTTTTTAATTTAGGTAAAGAATTAATCTAAGTTATGTAACCCAAAAGATAAATATTGGTATCTAAACCCAAATTAGATAAGGCCTAAACAAAAATCAATCAATATTTGAATCTAAACTTGTCAAGGTTAATTAAAAAATTAACTTAGGAAAACTTTAGGATTTTTACACAAAAAAACTAGACAAATTTAAATAGCATAACTGCACTAGACAAATACCACAAAGGCTTACATGGTTTGGTTTCAAACATGAAACTTGGACACAATACAATATAAGTCTATGAAATAATTTGAGTAGCGTAATGTCATTATCACTCTCAAAATATGTAAATAATGGTTGGTTTCAAACACTCTAAGGCACAAACTTGAAATAATTTGGGTAGTGTAACGTTATACATTTTAATCAAGTGACACACATAATGTTTTTTGATACAAAAAGTTTAGAGTAAAAACACAATGTTAAATGGACAACATAATGATTCCTCAAACAAAGGAGTAGTGTCGAAAAACAACAACTCATTTTGACTTATTATCAACAAATTTTTAGAATCAAAAGATCAAGCAATAAAGGAAAAAAGACCAAATACAACTAATTAAATCATCCTAATCCCTAAACTAACAAGGTATGGAAAGTTGGGTTGACTAAACTATAGTTTTTGAATGTCTAGATTGATCCAAAGAGTGGTTAACTAGAGAAGAATCACGTTAATCAAGTTAACACCAATTAAATTATTATGCAAGGGTCTATTCCTTTGCATAGTGATTCCATCCATGGACTACTTATTGGAATCCACTGGTTAACTAGACCTAACTCGGGCCTTCATTATGAAAGGAGAGGTTAATCATTTAACCCTTGGCTCTCACAATATGCATACCCTAAATTGTATACTTCATCATGGAATGGGGTTAAAACGCTACTAGGAGATGAAGCCCTAGGTCAATGCTTCCCTAAAAAACTTGTGAAAAGGTAATGATCTCCCCTCCATAATCCAAATTGCATAAAATAAATGACTAAGTGGAAATACTTTAGAGGTTATTTTTAGATCACCCAAACCATATAGGTTTTGGGGAGATCCTAGATAACATTATTTCCATGCCTTAGACTAGGCAAAAATTATAAGTGAAAAGACATTTTTGGTCACCAAAGTTCCCTACAGGGGATGTGGGGAGATCATACACACACTCTTTATTTTGTATAAAAACACACAAGTAACAAACACTTTCAAGAATTTGAAACCTAAACGAGTGTCAATTTGGTGCACAAAATGAAATGTTTGATTAAATTATTTACTTTGCCCCTTGGATTAGATGCAAAAGATTAAAATAAATTGTATTAAACCAATTAATAAAAAACACATATGTTCATTTTAAACACTAAAACCAAATATTTAAGACTTAAAGAAATCATTTTAAGCACCAAAATGAAGTGTTTAAGACTTTAATTCTAGGTTCCTTTTAAGCACTAAAATAAAATATTCCAGATTAAAAAAAATTATTTTGTCACCAAAATGAAGTGTGCAAGAATTATCTAAATTCATTTTCAACAGCCCAAATGAAATGTTCCTAAGTATTATCACTTACAAATTTATGTCCTCTTTACCACTTTCGTCTTGAAAATGTTAGAGGGTTTACTTTTTTTTTAAGTTTTTGATCAATATTAAAAAATAAAAACCTAAAAAATCAAAATTTTAGAAAGATCTGAAATACAAAATACCTATAAATTAAAAATTAAAAACTTAAAATAAAATTAGAAAATAATTAAAATAAAAATTTAAAAAATAACAATGACAGTTAGTAAAATATTGATATCTCAAAAAATATAAGTCAGATTTTGATGAAATTTATACAGAATGTAGATAACCCAAATTAGAACTTATAAAAAATTATGAAAAAAAAATTATGGATTAAAAAATATGATTATTTTTAATGTCTGTTTATGTAGAAAAATAGTCAGTCACTAAAAGAGTCATAACTTCTAAACTACTTATCAAAGTTTAACAAAATTTTGAGATAATTAGGATTAATTTAGTAAGAAAAATATGTAAAAAATAGGAAATGTATTGAAAATTAGATGTTTTTTGACAACTATTTTTAGTAGGAAAATAGAAAATGAAAGTGACAGTCATTATTTTGATCATAACTTATAAACTATGCACCCATTTTTCATGAAAATTTTGGAGGTTGTCAATAGGTCAAAGATGAACCTCTATAAAAAAAAATTAATATTAAAATATTTAATTAAAAAGTTATGATATTTTTATCATCCATTTTTAGTAGAAAAATAGAAAATCCTAACAAAACACACTAAAATCCATTATAACTGCCTCATTATCTGTCCCACCAAACATGCCATTTGTGATCATAGGAATTTGAAAATAGAGAGAAGGTTAGTCTTGCATTATTCCACAAACATTGAAACAAACACACTAACATTCTCACATCTCTAGCCTAGATCATAGGGGGAGTTTAATGAATAAAACCAATGGAAAACACAACTAAAATGAAAAGAATACCAAATTCCTTACCTTTCTTGAATACTCCAAAATATTTTTTATGTGGCTTACTCGGTTTGTGCTTCAAAGAGACTTTTAAAATGGAGTTTATGTGTTTCCTTCTCTTATTGGCACCTTATATTGGTTTTTGTTTCTTGGATTAAGATTTAGGCATGGTAATATTAATTGTATGAGGATTATGGAGCAAAATGCTACATAATAACTCTACAATATCTAAGCTTTTATCTCTCTCCAAATTTGTATTATAAATTTATCTTATGAGAGCTTAAAAATAAATGGTCATGGCCTTGTATTTATAACTTTAAGAGTTAACTCTCATCCAAGGTGAGTTAAGGTTGAGTTGAGTTAAAATTTGTCATACAAGTATGACTTTCAATTACTAGTCATAGTTATCAAATTAGAAGGTTGAGTTAAGACTAACTCTAGTTGAATTAAAAGTTGTCATGAAATTATGACTTTTAGTTACCATTCAGACTTTTTAACTTAGACATATTATGACATTTTTGGATATTTTGACAACTCATAAAGATAATGATGAAAGGCTAGGATATTTTTATTTTTGGAATTTCCTTTTTTTAGATATTCTTTAATTTCAAATGGATAATTCAAATAGGCATTTAATCTTGTTTAATTTATTTAATTGATTTTAATTAGAATTTAATCTCTTTAAATATTTAATTATGTAAGTGCCTCATTTAATAGGTCTATATTCCAAATTGATAATTGTGATGCTACAAGGTGATTGAATGTGTGAGAGATTTTTATTGCTTATGGTAGGATACCCTAATTAGGGATGTCTCAACATGATTCTAAGCTTTGAAAAATTATGCACAAATAAATTTTGGAAATTTAGAGATTCTTAGGCTTAATTTTCAATGATTGATAAGAATCAGTTTGAAGTATAATCGAAGGTCATTGGTGGCTAGTTTTAGGTGTCTACAAGGTGTTTATGTTATTTTATCCTTTCTTTCATGGTTTTTAGTCTAAAACTATTCATTTTTCTTCCCATATCAAATGAGTCTAGTTTATACATCACTCCTTTGTTTGATGAGGCATTACACTATCTATTTGACACCATACCTTTGCCTTAATCTTTGGATAAACTTGTTTGTTTGTGTGTCACTTGGTTGACAAAGATAACATTACCATATTTCATTCATCCTATGTTTTGTGCCTTTGAGTCTTGAAATAAACCATTGATCATATACTTAGAACATAATAATGGCATTACGCTACTAAAATCATTTCACAGTATTGTTTTCCTTGTGTTAAATTCTCATTGTCAAAACCTAAGCCATGTGTGCCTTTAAGATCTTCGCCTAGTGCCATTATACTATCCATTCTTATATAGATTGTTTTTTGTTCAAAGAATCCTAGTTTTCCTAAATTGAGTTTCAAATTAGACTCAACAAGTTCAAATCCAAACATTGATTGAGTTCTACCTATGTCTTGTGTAATTTTGTCTTAGACATTGATCTTTTTATTTTGGGTCATGTAACTTAGGTTAATTCTTTATTCCATTTAAAAACTATTATTTATGCCTAAATTTGGGGGAGATAGTCTATCTTCCATGTTCTTAGAGTTTAATTCCTTATACCAAATGATCAAGTTCATGCCTAAATCTAAATGTCAAGTTTATGCCAAAGTGTTTCAAATTTATTGGATTAAATCTCATACCTTATTTTGTTTAAATTATATCTTTTATGAATTTTCTATAAGACCTAGCACATTCTTTTTTTAAGCCTAGATTTTGTACCTTTTACAAAAGACCTAACAACTTTTTGTTTTCTTAGATTAGACTTATTTGGAATATTGTGTACCTAGAGTTTGGCATTCTGGTTTTAGTTCATCCACTTGACCTTTTTGTGTAAGACATTTGATGCTAGACATTTGAGGTTAGAATATTTTATATCAAGTTTTAGTATAGACCATTTTGGATATACAACTCCACCCTTAGACCATGTTAGAATAAGTTTGAACCATTTGTTCTTTGGACATTATTTTTTAGATTTTGTAGAAATCTAGGCCCTTTGCAAAATGTTCATCATTGACTTGGAACTCTCTCATTACACTTTTAGTGGAGCCATGTACAATCTAAGTTATGATAACATGGTTATAAAAATTGAATTTGATTGAGACCCTTATGGTGAAGAGGTAGTTTATGAGATGGATCCTTATCTTCATTATCAAATTCAATTTAGAGAAAAAAAGATAAGAGTCTCAAGAGAAGTATGTTGTGATACCTTATTTGGGCTGATTAACATACCAAGTTCACCTTTTCATGCCTAATGTCACTTGATCTCCCACCTATACCATTAACTTTCCTTCAAATTGTGTGATCAACCAAGCTCCATAACTTCCAAGGATTACCATTTTAGGACCTCATCCTTTGGATTGTATGAGAAATCAAGCTTCATAATGCTCTACCATTACCATTCTAGGGCCTCATCCTTTGGATTCTGTAAACAACCAAGATTCAAAACACTCTACCATTACCATTATATAACCTCATCCTTTGGTTTGTGATAAAAACCAAGATTATAAATGACATACCATTACCATTCTAAGACCTCATCCTTTAGCTCATGATAACAACCAAGCTTTGAAACACCCTACCATTACTATTACAAGACCTCATCCTTTATCTTGTGAAAACAACCAATGTTTTCAATTCCCTAACATCACTATATTAGGACCTCATCCTTTAAATTATTTAAGTAACTAATCTTCACAATTCATTACCATTACCATTACCATTATAGGACCTTATCCTTTGGATTGTGCAAGTAACTAAGCTTTGCAACACCCTAATATTACCATTCCAGGACCTCTTCCTCTATCTTTTGCAAACAACCATGCTTCATAATTCTTTACCATTACCATTCTAGACTCTAATTGTAGTAACTCATTGTATCAAGAAGGTTGTACACTCATGACTAGTTACAATAGCTCAATATCTCAACAAAGCTATGAAATCATGACTAGATGGGTCATAGTTACTATCTTATATCAGTAATCAACCTTTGTTAAGACCATCATAAATAATCCTATCATTATCCAACAACCAACCATTATTCCTTTATTTTTAACCATCCCCCACTTTAGAAAATCTATGATGATTATTGAGCCATAACCAAGCCAATCAATACCTCTCCATCTAAGCCAATCATTCGAAGACCAAGATGTATTCAAAATTGGTATTTTAAAACTACTTGTAAACCAAGGACAAAAAATCTAACCAATTCATAATATTTTTGTTGAAACACCAATTTATGACAAGTCAATATATGATAAACAACCTTTTGATCCTTTACCCATTGTCAAGGAGTCTCACTCTAGCAAGCTAATACTTACTGAGTCACTTCTTGATGATATAACTACTTTGGGTAAATAATTATCTTGACCATTATCTGATTTTTAAATAGGCTTCTCTTGACAAGCCAATCTTTATGGAGTTTCCTCTTATCTTTTTTACCATCATTGAGGAGTCTCACTTTGACAATATAGTCTCTGTGAAATCCTTCTTAGCTTAGCCTATTCTCAAAGAGCCAATTATTCCATCATAGGCCTTTACTTATCCATTACCAAACATTCATTAAGACATCATTGTAGTATCATCCATGCTAAATTAAGAATCAACATCTAAGTTAGGTTCTATTATTCAATTGACATTAGATTTAGCATCAAAATTAGACTCAATGTCAGGCACAACATCAGATCTAGAGTCCCTTGAAGTAGACTCAACTTTAGAATCAAAATACATTCATGGATGTTACAATATTGATTACACATACCTTGAAAATTAATTTAAATATATTTTTGATCCTTACATGGTTTTTGCAGATGATTATTTTAGTTTAAACATAATTTCTCCTACTATCTTCTATGAAGATTATTTTTCCTCTTCCCATTCCATTATCATTCGACATGCCATTAACACCAACCAACCTAGTCATTATATTGACCTTTTACCTCCCACAAGTGTCGATTAGAACTGACAAAATCATACCTTATTGAATTACATCTATGGAAACATATTAGTTACATAATATTAGGGGCAACAAGACCAAATTTATGTAGAAGAAGAATAGTCTCCTAGTGAAACCTTTTTAGAGGTGCTACGGGGCAATCAAAGTTCAAAAACAGTATCATCTAGTGAAAAAAATTTAGAGGTGTTAGAATACAATCAAATTCAAAAGTCAATATTCCTTAGTGAAACTTTCTTGGAGGTACTATACGATAATCAAGACAACTTAATTGGTGAAAACCTCTTCAAGGTACCAATAACTGAGCACAATAGTTATTCATTGCTTGATAAAGATATTATAAAATATGACATTAATACAACTTTCACTCTACAACATAATTAGATGGTAGCTACTCTTAGGCCCAAATAATATAAAAATCTTGTGATCCTATCAAGAACATATTCAAAAGTCTTTTTCCCCACCACATTCAAAGTTATTTTGAATCCAAAATCAATAATTATTGTGTGCCTAAAAATCCTAATCTTCACTTATTGACTAACCATTATACATTCCATTATCATCCACCTTTACATTACCAAATCAAATATTTTATCCACTATTTATCCACATTTATCATCCCAAGTAGCATTTTACTTTATAGAGGTTACAAAGATTTCTTATCTCAACATTTAAAGAAAATAAAATCAATGACCAACAAAGATCACAACAACATTATTTAAGTACAAATTTGTAGTAGGTTCTTGACAGAGTAGCTAATTAAAAGAGGTGTAGGCTATTAATTTAAATGATTGATTATTTTTGTTGTATCATATATTGATCAGGATGTGTATCTCTACATCAATAAAAACAACAAAATCATATACCTTTGTTATTTACCTTGACTTTTCCATTTTCCAAAAACCATACCTTTGCCTTGTAAACTACCTTGCCTTTTCACTTGCCATTTCTCTTTCCATTATTTCATACCCTACCATTTACCTTACCTTATCACTTGGGGAGAACCCTTTTACAATTATATCCAATTACCATACTATCATATTCTATATGTCATGCCCTATGTAATCCTACTAACCTTTACTATTGACCAAAGCCTTTTTTTAGCTACCCTACCCATCCCTTTTTGACTTTGGTTCCATTGGTTTTTTTAATGACTTCCACAGTGGGATTTTTATCTAGTTTCAGTAGTTTTAGAATTATGTGTTTAAATGATAGTCTATGAAAGTAGTATGATAGTATATTTGACAAGTTATATTTAATTTACATTTGACTGGTGCCAGTGATTATAACCACCTTTGGATAAATCAATGTTCTACCTGGTGTTACTAATTATAACCACCTATGGGCAAATTAGTATCACTGACCTATGTTTTTATTTCTTAATTATAAATGCCTATGGGAAAATTAGGAATAATAACTTTATCATGCATTGACACATCACCTTGCCATTACTATTTTTATTTGACTTGTCATTTGCCTCAAACTTGTGAATTTATTGTGACTTGGTCATGTCTCCTTGCCTTTTCTATTGGTAGAACTCCTATGACTTGAGGTGTTTATGGGACTATGTAGGTTTTGCTTGATTCACATTGAGGTCAGTTAAGTCCCTCTTTTTCATATGCTCTCACCATTTTATGAGCAACCTAATTTAAAACTCTCACCATTTTATGAGTGGTATCTTGTCAATCTCTAATGAGTTAAGATACCCCAAAAATTACAAAAAAATTCAAAAATTTCAAAATCCAAAAATATTTGTCATATTTAAACTTAGTCAATCACCCTCAATCTACTCTACTGGGGGAAATTCATTATTTTTTAAAATCCATTCCACTACCACTAGGGGTGTGACTTTCTCTTTACATGTATCATTTATTGGGTGCACCACTAGTTTTTAATTATCTTGAACCTTCAAATGTAGATATTGACTTAGTTGATGACATGATGCATTTTGTTGTTTTTTACTTTTAGGCTTTTTGGTTACTTATTTGCTATTCATTTATTTGATTTCATTGTTTTGTATTAACTCAGTCTATATGTGTTCATTGGGTGATTACTTGTGCATTATTCTTGAGTCCATCCATATTCATACATAAACATTGTCATCATGGTTTTTATCATTAGTGCATTATTTTCAATTGTTTATTAGATTTCATTCCAGTCCTTATACACATTAAGGCTAGGTCATCATGGTAGTTTATATCATCATGCACACCATCATGTGTTATAGAAAAAATTAGCTCAAGAAATATTACAAGTAATTGAGCCAAAAAAACTTCTTCTTGGTAACCCTGGAAAATCCTCCCACCCCCTTGATCAAATTAACCCATTGACCATTCTTATTATATCAATGCTAATAACGATGAGAATATATAAATTGGTAGGTAAGATTAACTAATTTACATCGATCATTCCTTTATTACTATAATCATCTCTTTCATCACTTTATGCATCCTCATGTGTCTGGTTGTTTGTGGATTCTTTAGTCATTAGACCATTGCATCTACATTTGTGTCAGTTTATCTTTAATATTTGATATAGATTATATCTTTGAGTTATGCTTGCCAATTTTACCTACTAGGGCACAAACCAAAAATAATTATTCAATCTAGATGATCTTAATGATTATAACCACCTATGGAAAAATTATTATTTTGACTCATCCACCTTACTAAAGCATTTGCATGTGCCACTAATTATAACAGCCTTTTGGCAATGCAGTGTCTCAACCTTTGTTACTACTTATAACTACCTTTGGGAAAATCATTAATTTTAAAATTAATATGTGTAAGCATTATCTTGATTGGATTAATCTCACCCATGGTTTAATTTCATTCTCTTCTTACTTCTTTTTGAGGGACCATCCATCAATCTTATATGCCGACCAGTCCCTCAAGGGGGAATCATTATAGGATTCCCAAACATTGTTTGGATATTCTTTTTAAATCATTATCTTCTTTCATTCCTAATGGCTTGTTTTATTATTCTTTAAGACATTACTATACCTATAGCTTGCAACATCTTCCCAAACAAAGGCAAATTATAGACACCTAAAACTGGCCACAACTAGCCTTTGATTGAAATTTAGATCAATTTATACCAACCATTTAAAATTAAGCCTAAGAATCATTAAACATCACAAATTTTATTGTACATCATTTGTCAAATCTCAGAATTGTGTTGAGGCATCCCTATTTGGGTTACTATACCATATGTAATAATAACCTCTCACAGATTCATCCCTAATCACCTTGTGACATAAAAACTATCAATTTGGCCTATGAACATATTAAGTGGGGAACTTCCACACTTAATTAAATCTTTAAAAATATAAAAGGCTAATCAATATAAATAATATTAATTAAATAAGATTAAATTCCTGGTTTAATTATGCATTTTAAATTAATGAATATTTAAAAAATAAAAGTCCAAAAATCAAAATATCCTAGCCTTTCATCATTATTTTATGACTTGTAAAAATATCTCAAAACATCCAAAAATGCCTAAATTGATAACTATGACTAGTAACTAAAATCCATAATTTCATGACAATTTTTAACTCAATTGGAGTTAGTCTCAAATCAATTTTCTAATTTGAGAACTATGACTAGTAATTGAAAGTCATAATTGCTTGACAATTTTTAACTCAAATGAAGTTATTCTCAACTCAACCTTGTAATTTGAGAACTATGACTAGTAACTTAAAGTCATAACTACATGATAAATTTTAAATGATTTAGTCTCAACTTAACCTTCTAATTTGAGAACTATGCCTAGTAACTGAAAGTCATAATTTCATGACAAATTTTAACTCAACTCAACCTTAACTCATCTTAGGTGAGAGTTAATTCCTAAATCTATAAATACAAGGTCATGCCCATTCATTTTTAAGCTCTCATAAGCCAAAATTATAATATAAATTTGGAGAGAGACAAAAATCTTGGATATTGTATACTTTTTATGTAGAAATTACTCCGTAAACCTCATACAAGTAATATTACCATGTCCAAATCTTAAGCCAAGAAACAAAATCCAAGACAAGGTGCCAAGAAGAGAAGGATTCAAATAAAATCCATTGAAAAAGGCTTCTTGATGCACATGTTAAGTAGACCATTCAATAAAGCCATTTATAGCTCCCAAGGAAGGTAAAAGAGTTATGTCTTTTATGTTTTAGCTATGCTTTCATGTAGTTTTTTTACCTAAGATCTCCCTAGTGTTTGGGATAGAGGTGTTACAATTAAGTGTGCTTATTTCATTTATTTTATGAGCTTAACATGATACTAACCTCCCATATATGTATTTTTTATTCACACATACAAAATACATATAAAAATAAATAAGTAAACTATGGATTTCTAGTCGATGGAGCCTACATGGTTAAAATGATAGTTATTGGAGGGAATATAGTGGAATATGTAGCTAAAATAGAAGACCTAAACATAGATTTATTCTCCACTTCTAAATCTTGGTAGTAATTATATTCAAAACTGTGTTTCAATATTATTGCATCCATATTCAAAATTGAGGGTCTGTGCACACTAGTGACTTATGCTAAAAAATAGGCATTTTCTATCTTAGTGGCTCTAAACTCAACCCAAAATATCTCTACCTTTATGACCTTATTTATAGTAAATACAAATCTTGATAAATTTATTCTAGTGTAGATCCTTGAAGACTTTGCTTAAAATGGGATGACTCCTAATGTAGCAATTGATGAAAATTGGCCCTGCTTAATAATTTATCCTTAAAGGATCTCAGTTTTAAAAATGTTTCAAATCATCCAAATTTATAGGACCATCTTTTCCTACTTTATCAATTTATGAATTAAGGATTTCCACTTGATACCCACTCTCTAAATTATGATGTCCTATTGATCACCATATTCAGAGCATTGACCACCTCCAATGGTGTCATGAAATCAAGATGGATGAAAACCTTATTAGTTGTATACAATATAAGGTAATTAAATTTATTTTCATCTTCTTTCAAAAAATTAAATAATTTGATAGTTTTTAACTATGTGAGGGGCTAATTCCATCCCTCATAAAACCAATAGTCTCTAAAAATGCTATAAAGCCCTCAAATCAATATTCTGCATGTCACCTTCAATTTTAATAGGAACATGAACAATCTAACATTGTTATCTTACCTACTCTATATTTTATTATAAGTCTTGCTTGGCATGCTCTATTCCCTCATAAATTTCTAGCAATGACTCTGTATATGCTTGTATGTAGGCTTTTAAATCATCATTATATGAAGACTATCCAAGTCTCCAGGTTTTTTCTCCTTGATAATGAGAATACATCTTGCCTTTCCTCCAAGACCAAACCTTTATTAGAATCATCTTATATCTTCCTCTTTTTGACCCTCTATATTATATCCATTAAATTATAAAAAATAGAGCTCATAGTGGGGATCTCAATTATTATCAAATTGGATCTTTGGGAGGCTTAGGATTCTAGGTCCATATCCCACTAGGGAATTACCTATTGAGTAGCATTTATTGACTGAGTCTCATTAGTAGTAATCTTCATCACAACATCCCTTGAATATTATATTAAATCCTCTAAATGTAATGGGTTTGGTAATGATGGCCAAATAATCATGGCTAGTCTAGTCAATGTTTCTAAGCTAAGGCATGGGATGAAAAACATAAGGGGATTTTCTTCTAGGATTCAGTAGTGGGAGTAATGAAAGTATCTTTATTTGTGGTGGAGGAAGTCATATAAAATCCAAATTGAGTAGAAGATATGTAAAATTGGGAACTAGCAAGGGTTCCCGTAGTCTTATTAGAATGTACCTTCTTAACTTATGGGGTGCATGGGAAAGTAAAACTAAAGTAATAATAGGGGAAGGTAGAAATAATGGGAGTTATATAAGAAATAGAAACTAAAGTAATGTACAATTAGTAGAAGCTACACAACTAGTAGTAATAAATAGTAACACTAAAAGTAATAAGGACTAAAAAGTTCAAAGTAGCAATAGGAACAATAGGAGTCAATGACACAAAAGCAATAGGAGGGAAATTGGAAACCATAGGGACTGAAGAAATAATAGTAGTGGGGAAATCATAAGATGATGTCCTCACCTAATTTTTCTATCTTTATTATTTCTTTCCATTTTATTCCTTGAAGAGTCAAGATCTTGGCCTTCTTAAGCTCATCATCCTCATCTTTAGGCTCAGGCTCTTCTTACATTAATGTATCAGTAATTGAATCCATTAGTTCATAAGAACTATAGGCTTACTTTGTATAAAATTATTAACCTTTTATCCAAGGGAGGATCATGATGAGTGGAAGTGGGTGTGATACCCACATTTGTAGTAATTAAAGCAAAGGATGCAATAAGGAGGATAATATCTTTAAAATTAGAAAGATTTAATGAAAATTGGTTCTTCTAATCTCCCAACTAAACTTATAGTAGTAGTAATTTCCTCCACCTCTTAATATAACTTGACAGTTATCATTGAAATTGGTGGTGGCTAAGATAGATCTTACTATGAACTATCTTGACACCATAGGGGACTCTTCCACATCCTAATCTTGCTTGATATTAGAATGGGTGGTGGACCTAGAGGAGGTTCCTTGATCTTATGTCTATTTGGAATTCTAAGATGTCCAATAATCTATAGTTAACCACCCATAATGAGTTGGAACCTAATATGTGCTTATGTAATTATTATAAATGAATATTCTAGGATAAATATAAAAATCACCTCCATTAGTCTAGTTAATTTTGATCTTTCTAATAACCTCAATATAATCCTTTTAATTTAAAAATATTAAATCATGATCATAGGTTCATATTGGTAGGGGATATCGAAACCTTTAATGTGCTCCTTATGTGGAAAAGTCACCAATTAATAGTATTCCCTAGCTTTTCCAGCTTTTCCAAAATGTTTTTTGACAGTATAACACATCTAGGAAATCATCAAAAAAGAACAATGAAACAAACCCTTCTTCTTCAAATCTACATCAATGCTCTACCATAGCTGGTAAACATCTCTTGTTCAGCTAGTTTATTAGGAACATACTTTGGGAGAT